>PVJC01018180.1:9978-31740 GCA_004026665.1 Murina feae | reverse complement strand
AATTTTAGGTGGCTTGTTAAATACTTAGCATTTTTTAGATTAGTAATAACTTTTATATTTTTAAGGATATATTTTAAATACAATACAAGACATATTTAATTAATAGATTCAAATCTATCCTCTAGATTTTTTTTATATGAGGAAAACTCAGGTTAATATTTCAGTATTTTTATTATTTTTAAAATACCTAGATGTTTAATAGTTTTGATTATGTAATTCAAAGATATTCTAAAGTTTTAAATTGTCAAAGACTTTGGAAAACTATATATGAGTCTGAAGAAAAAGGTAGGAGGAGGAAAGAGCAGTCTGCTTGAATTTTAAAACTATCACACTCTTCCTTAGAGATAATCATCTAAGGTTGCTGTTGCTGCTTTCAGTTTCTCTGCTTTTACAGGGAGAAGAGGAACTGGCCCTTTATTATTTTAAAGTCATATTTTTCGTGCTGTCTTATATAATTTGGGAGATGTGGGTCAGCTACTTGTATATCAGGAAAAGAAAGTCTCTCTTCCACTTTCATGTCCTTTAATCCTTCTCTGATAGCTCTTTGCATAAGTGATTCTATTAATGGTGAGTTAAATGTTTTAGGATTAGGACATGGATGTGAGTTTTTACCCTGCTGCTGAACTTTTTTTTAAGTTCTGACCCACTCTTTCCCAACATTCAACATCTAATATACATTCTTTAGGAAACCAAGGATTATGTTCTATTACAATACTCAAAAACTGTAAGAGCATACCTTCCAATAGTTTAATCCCTTTATCCTTAAGCATGCAAACCAAAAGTCTACAATAAAGTTTCTTCTTTTTCAACTGAATTTAGACCCATTAGCCTGGCTAAAAAAGAAGTTCCCACCCTATTTATAGGTCACAATTTTTGCAGCTGGCCATGGAAATTTGCATGCGGGGAATTTCCCCATCTATCCAGTGAACTTTGTTTTTCACTTTATGTGAATATTCTTCTCCAGATGCCCCACATTGGGTGCCAAATGTGAGATGCCATGTCCTGTATGGCTTGAGTTCAGGACCTGAAGAAAGGCCGTGGACAAATGATAAGACTAGACAAGAAATAAATTTGGAAATCATGGAGAGTCCAACTCTAGGGGAAGGACTTCACTGGTGCTCAGGCCTTGCCAAACTTTTATTCAATTTTGCCCTTAGGTAGGCAATTCCGGTAACACCAGACTATCTTAAAGGTCAGTAAATTTTAGTAAAGACTTACTTTGAGATTATATGGTCTGGAGATTGCTTGATCCACCATTGTCTCAACTAAACAATTGGTGCATAACTTTGGCCCTTGTCAGAGCTCAAGGTTCATGAGCATTCCAGGCTCCTTGTTTATATTTTTCTGATAGTGAAGACAATGGATAGCTTCTAAGAGGCCAACCTTTTCTTAGAAAATACTTTCAATAAAATAGCTTTCATGGTAAAATAGCTTTCATTTTTTTAAAAAAATCCATATTTGTTCTGTTTGTAGCATGTAAGGATACATTTATCAAGTTGGGGATGAGAGAAAAGGTGGGTATTCAGCTACTAAAAGCTCTGAGGCATGCAGATTCAGCTCCACCTGGAAGAGGCTACAAGAAAATCAGGATAAAAAGCCAGAGTTAGTAGTCCCAGAGAAAACTATTACCAATGAGAGAGGTATATAAACCCAAGCAGTTTGTTTGTGCTACAACCTATGGGATAATGGATGTGTATCTACTCTGAGTGGTGAGGGAGTTAATAGAAAACAATTCACTTATTATGGCCCATGTCCACTTAGTGGCAGCTGTGAGAAATGTAAGAAAAGATGATTTCTCCAGCAGAATGAGATTATTCAGGAATAACAGAAAATTGCAATTCAAAACAGTCAAATCAAGAAACCAGAATGGAACATTCTTTTATAGCTGGCAGGGAAAGAAACTGGAAATTTCAAGTGTAGTGACTTCTCATTGGCCAAGTTGTATCTATATTTTATTGACTGAATGTTTATGGGGTAAGGAGAAGGACCTCCTCCTTCTTTCTAAAGTTGTAAAGTAGAAAGTACCTTCTGTAGAGTTGGAAATACCTTCTGATCCCAACCTCCAGTTTTTGCAATTGACAATGAGTGGTAGGGCCTGAGAGCTCTCCACACAGGCCTTCCCAACTCTAATTTAAGTAATGTTTATGCTCATTTAGCATCCAGGAATGAAAGACGTAGGGAAGGGTATTTACTGGGACTCATTTCCTTTTTATTTTTTTATTTTTATTTTTTTAAATATATTTTATTGATTTTTACAGAGAGCAAGAAAGAGGGATAACGAGTTAGAAACATCGATGAGAGAGAAATATTGGTCAGCTGCCTCCTGCACCTCCCTACTGGGGATGTGCCTGCAACCAAGTTACATGCCCCTGACCAGAATTGAACCTGGGACCCTTGAGTCTGCAGGCTGACACTCTATCCACTGAGCTAAATCAGTTAGGGCTCATTGGATTTTTAAAAGAAGCAGTAGTACTGAAGTTAGGAACTGCCCTAATACATTATAGAAATGTGTGCATCTCTTTGAGAGGGATTTGTTTAAGAAAAGGAAATTAACCTGAAAATATAATGTTCAGGATTTTCATTTACTGTATCATAGTACAGTCAGCTTAGTTAAAATTTTTTTTTCTTTAGATTCATTTATAGGACCATAAGTGGAAGGGAAAAGATAACATTTGTTCATTCTTTAATGAACATTCATGCAGTGATTGTCTCTTTTGTCAGCCATTTGGCTGGGGTGGACCTATGACCTACTCAGGGTATTGCCTGTGTAGGAATTATTCCTGGGATGCAAAGCTGGTACAATGTTCACAAATCAATAAATGTGATACATCAGATAAATTGAAAGATAAAAACCACATAATCATATCAATAGAAAAGCATTTGACAAAATCTAGCACTCCCTTTTAATAAAAATCGTCAGTAAAGTGGGAATAGACGGATCATACCTCAGTGTAACAAAAGCCATCCTATATAATAAAAGTGTAATATGCAAATTGGCCATCCCTTTGGGATGCCTAAGCCACACCCACCAGCCAATCAGAGTGACTGTATGCAAATTAGCCAACATGGAGGCCGGCACTCAGGGAGCTGAGTAAACAGGCAGTTTCCGTTGCAGCAGAAGTGAAACTGTTTGCAGGCTGCCTGAGCTTCTCTCCGCTCCAGGGAATAACATATTTGCAACAAAGTATCAATGATAGAGCCTCAGGAGCTGAAACAAACAGCAGGCCGGGTCTGACTTCTAAGGGAAACATTGTTTCATTGTAGAAGCCAGAGCTGAAGTAGAGAGAAGGTTTCGTTAACTGTCTAGGCCCCAGCTTAAAGGAACAGTGTATCAATTATAGAAGATAAACAAACCCCAGAAACCTGCGTCCAGCCAGCCTTGCTGGGACATTGGGTCAATGGGAGCTGTGGGCAGCCTGAAAGTCTGAAAACACCCCTCAGCCCGTCACCCGTGCTGGCCACACCCCAATGGGATGAGGGACGCCACTGGGGGACTTGGCCAGCCTGAAAACAGCATCAGCCTCTCACCCAGGCTGGCCAGGTACCCCAGTAGGGACCCAAAACCTGAAGGGACTGTGGGCAGCCTGAAAGCCTAAAAGCACTCCTCAGCTCGTCACCCAGGATGGCAACACCCCAATAGGGTGAGGGACGCAACTGAGGGGCTTGGCAAGCCTGCAAACAGCCATCAGTCCCTCACCCAGGCTGGCCAGGTACCCCAGTAGGGGCCCAAAACCTGAAAGGACTGTGGGCAGCTTGAAAGTCTGAAAACAGCCTTCAGACCCACACCCAGGCTGACCACACCCCAATGGGGTGAGGGACCCCACTGGGGGCTTGCCAGCCTGCAAACAGCCCTCAGCCCCTCACCCAGGCTGGCCACATACCCCAGTAGGGACCCCAAACCTGAAGGAACTGTGGGAAGTCTGAAAATGGCCTTCAGCCCATCACCCAGGCTGGCCACACCCCAATGGGGTGAGGATCCACACTAGGGGTCTTGGCCAGCTGCAAACAGCCATCAGCCCCTCACCCAGGCTGACCAGGCACACCAGCATGTGGACATCCCCAGAAGGGTCCCAGACTGCGAGAGGGCACAGGTCAGGCTGATGGACCTCCGGAGTGCACAAATTTTTGTTCATCAGGCCCGTAGTGTATTATAAATCTACAGCCAAGGACTTTTGTTGCTAGAAGTTTTTAAATTACTACTTTAATTTCACAGTTTTCTTACCCATTCAGTCACTCTATATCTTTTGACTGGAGTATTTAATCAATTTTATATTTAAGGTTATTATTGTAGGTATTTATTTATTGCCATTTTTATTTTCTTTCTGGTTATAATCTCTCTCTTTCCTTTTTTTCTTCTTAAAGCAGTCCCTCTAACATTATTTGCATTGCTAGTTTAGTTGGACTATTATTTTTAACATTTTTTTTTGGGAAAGCTTTTGATTTTTCCTTCAATTTCAAATGATAGCCCTTCAGGATATAGCAATCTTGGGCTTAGGACCTTGCTTTTCATTACTTCAAGTTTCTATTGAGGAGTAAGCTAACATTCTAATGGGAACTTCTTTGTAGGTAATTTTATGTCTTTCTTGCTACCTGTAAGATTTTTTCTTTGCATTTAACATTTGCCAATTTGGTTATGATGTGGCTATGTTTCTTTGGGTTTCTTTTAATTGGGACTCTCAGTGCCTCCTGCACTTGTGTAAAATTTTCCTTCACATGAAAACTTGAGGAGTTTTCTTCAAACTGTTTCTTCAAACAGTTATTTCTTAAAACAGTTTCTTTGTTCCTTGCTCTTCCTCTTCCCCTTCTGGTATTCCTATGTGGATGTTGTTACATTTCATATTGTTGGTGGGCTTCCTTAAGTCATCTTCCTGCTTACTAATTCTTTTTTTTCTACTGTTGCTTTAATTGGTTATTTATTTCTACTCTTTTTTTCCAGATCTCTGATTCAATCCTCTGCTTCATCCAATATACTTTTAACATCTTCTAATGTGTTGTTGATGTTATATATATCATTCATCATTTTGGTCAGGTTCTTCCTCATGGGCTTTCTTTCTCTTTTCATGCTGTGTAATTTGGAGTAAGAACTATAACCAGTGCTTTGACTCTTTGTCTAATAAGTTGCTTGCCTCCATTTCATTTAGTTATTTTACTGGAGATTCCTTATTTTATCTCATTTCAGGGTTGTTTCTTTATCTCTCCATTTCAGCTATCTGTATTAGCATCTGTCTATTAGAGATAACTGTTATATCTCCCAGAATTTGTGGGCTGGCCTAATGTAGACAGTTTGTTGAGGGATCCAGTGAGCTTGAGCTAAATGCTATAGGAATGTCCCTTATTCACTTTATTTGGGCCCTGCTGTTATAATTGGGACTTGATTGTTGATGTCCCTTTGGAGGAAATGATCTCCCTTCTGCTTGCTGCCTGTAAGTATCAACACCTCTATCATGTGCTAGCTGTTATACAGGAGCTGACTGAATGGGATAAGGTCCAACAGGGCCCAACGAAAAACTCCACCAAATCAAGCTACTCAATTGAGTAACAACTGGAAAGACTAATAAGTAAAATGAATGGAAAGCAAATCAAAGAAACAATAAAAAGTATTCTAAAAGACCCACAACCAAAGACTTAGATGCAATATAAAGAAAAGGCAAGAAAGAAGAAGGTGAAAAGAAGCAAGGAGGAAACTAAAAGAACTAGTACAAGAGGAAAAAAGAAGATAAAATAAATGAAATAATAATGAAATTAAAACATAATGATTATAGGAATATTAAGATATGGATGAGAAAAATAAAATAGAAAAAATAAGAAAAGAGAGAAAATCAAAACAAAATAAAAAATAACAGGCTAATGTAGAATAGAAAAACAGGAAAGAGACATATATGAAAAAGGAAGAGAAGAAAAAAGATGAGTAAAATACAAACAAACAAAAAACCAAAAATGGGAAGATGGTGTCTGGCAGGGCACAGGTGAGGGAGATGATGTGAGTGAGTGAGGGGGTGAAAGGAGAGTGTATGGATGTGTATGTGAGTGAGGAACAGTTAAATCCATCAGGAGTAGCAGGGGCTAGCAGACCAGACTCTTGTTGACCAGGGAGCACTTAACCACCACTGCAGACACTTCCTGCACTGTGGAACTCAGCTTGAAGAGGAGAGTGGCCTCTTCTAGGAACTCATCAGCACCACCACCCAGACAGGCCCTGGACACTGCCCACAACCCTGAAGCCATTCCATCCAAAATCCTGCTGCCCACTTGCAGACCTGCAGACTCTAGGAACTCCACCTCTAGGGTGCAGGGCTCCTGCAGCAATAAGTGTGATGTCCCCTTTCCCCAGCTGTAGACCTTCAGACACTACAGTCACATTTTTTTCAGCATGCATGCCTCCTGAGCCCACCACTCCACCAGTCACTTTTGGGTGCTGCTGTGGGCCCCACTCCCCCAACCCGGGCATGCTCTTATCCAAACAAGAGTGCACTGCCCTGGCAGTAGAAATTATGAATTGCCCATTCCTAGATACCTACTCATAGTCACCTCAGTCATGAGGCTTCAGGACCAAGGGTCCCTCTGAGTGTGTGGGTGCCCCAGCAGTAGAATTTTGGACTTCCCCCACTCCCAGCCACCTACTCACAGACACCTCCTTAATGCAACTTCAGCACAAGGACCTCTCTGAATGCACTGCCTGGGCAAAGGGCTCCAGGGTGCCTCTGTGAGCACTACTGGGTGCATGCAAATCCAGCCATGAGTGCAGCAACAAAAACTGAGTCCTCCCTCTCCACAGCTGGCAACCTCTGGACACCAGTCACACTATTTCAGCACACAAGCCTCCTGAGCCCAAGGCTGCAAAAGATGTGTCCCCAAGGTCGTGCTTGGAGTATGCTTATCCAAACAAGGGCGCACAACCCCAGCAGTAGAAATTCTGAATTTTCTCTTCCTGGATACCTGCCAATAGACACCTTGGTTGCGCAGCTTCAGTGTCAGGGCCCCTCTCAGTGTGTGAATGCACCACCCTGGCAAATGGACTACAGGTGCCTCTGAGCTCCTCTGTGAGCTGTCACTGGAAGAGTGCAAATTCAACCAAGAGCACAAGGCCCTGGCCTTAGAAATTTGGACTTCCCCCACTCCTGGCTGCTTTCCCACAGAAAATTCAGTATTTAGCTTCAGAGCAAGGACCTCTCTGAGTGCACTGCCCTGGAAAATTGCCCTGGGGTACCTGTGCAGATCTCCTGAGCCCAAGGCTGCAAAGGTGGCTTTTGGGTTCCTCTGTGAAAACCCACTAGGCAATCTCATATTCAAACAAGGGCACACAGTTGCAGCAGTAAAAATTCAGATTTCCCCCACTCACAGCTGCCTGCCCAGACATCTTGGTCACATGGTTTCAGTGCCAGGGCCCCATAAACACGCCCCATGCAGATGGATACTAAGCCCCTCTGTGTGCTTCTACGGGGCATGTGTCTCTCCAACCAAGATGCATAGTTCCCTCAGTAGAATCCATGACATCGTCCTCCCAGCTACCTACATCTGGACAGCCTTGTGAGTTACTAAGGACTTGCATCCCTGGACAAGGTCACATTGTTTCAGTCACAAACTCTGAGATTCCCACACCTCCAGCTCTGGATCCTGAACCCCCTCATGATTCAGAGAGGGAAATCACTTTGGCCAGAGTCACACTACCTCAAACACAGACTAGGAGACACCTTCTCCCCACTGTCACAGAATCTGGGACCCTTGTAGTGAGATGCAGAGTGACACTAATCCAGCAAGAATCACACCACACCAGCCAAAGTCACAGTACCTGAGCCTCAGGCCCCAAGACTCCTTCCTCCCAGGCCATGGATTCTAGAAAATCACAGTGACTACATACTATTGAGTACATACTCAGACATTGCTCAGACATTTTCCACAACAGCCAGAACCATGATCACATCCATAACAGCTTGCACAATGAAGCTGGGGGTGAGTCACATTGCCATCCTGTGATGAGACTTCATACACTAATAAGAAACTACCATTCAAGATCCAACACATCAAGAGAACCCAAAGGAGCTCAAGTAGGGAACTCCACTAGATCATCAATCCCAGGAGACCTGAGATACCACACCAGTAGCAACATCCCCAAAAGAACCTGGGTAGCAAAGCAGTTGGATCTAGGACACAGAAATATTTAAAACATTACAGCAAAACATGGGGAGACAAAAAACAACAACAACAACAACAACAACAACAACAACAACAACAACAACAATCTCCTAAGGAAATAAAGAGGAATCACCAGAAAGGAAATTAAATGAAATAGAGGCAAGTATCATGTCAGAGAAAGAATTCAAAGTAATGGATATAACGATGTTCAAACAGAAGGATGGCAAATGCACAACTCAATGAGAATTATAAGGAGCTGAATGAGAATATAACCAACATGAAAAGGAACCAAGATGAAATGAAGAATGACATAGCTGCAATAAAGAGCACAATGGAAGGCTTAAACAGTATACTAGAAGAGGCTGAGGAACACATCAGGGAATTAGAAGACAGTTATGAAAAAACACACAACATAGCAGCGACTCAAAATAAAACTTACAAAGAAAGAGGAGAGTGTAAGGAAGGTTTGACATGCATAAAATGAATAAACATGCACATAATAGAGGTATTATAAGGAGAGGAAATGGAGAAAGGAAAAGAAAACCTGTTTGAAGAAATAACAGTACACCTCCCTGATACTGGCAAGAAAAAAACACACATGCAAATCCAAGAAGCAAATAGAGTCCCAAACAAGATAATCCCCAAAAGACCAATACTAAGAAACATCATAATTAAATTGGCAAACATCAACAACAAAGTAAGAATCTTAAAGGCTGCCAGAGAGAGACAGAATGTTACCTACAAAGGATCGCCCATTTGAATATCAACTGATTTATCAACAGAAAAACAGACCAGAAGAGAATGAAATGAAATATACAAAGTGATGTAAAGCAAGGTACTAAATCCAAGAATACTATAACCAGCAAGACTATCATTCAAAATTGAAGATGGAATCAGGAGCTTCACAGACAAAAAGGGTTAAGAGAGTTTATTAACACAAAGCAAACAATGTAATAAATACTAAAGAGACTGCTGTAAAAAGAAGAAACATAAAGGCAAGAAGAAACACAAATATTAAGAATAAACATGACAACAAACAATACTTATCAATACTGACATTAAACGTAACTGCTCCAATCAAAAGATATAGGGTGGCTGAATGTATATAAAAACATTTTCTGTCTAAAAAGCACCCATCTCAGAACAAAGGATTCAAACAGACTGACAGTGAAGAGATGGAAAAAAAATTCAGTCAAATGGAAATGAGAAAAAAGCTGGGGTTGCAATACTTATATCTGACAAAATAGACCTCAAAGTTAAAGCCATAATAAGAGATAAGGAAGGCCATTACATAATACTAAAGGGAGCAATTCAACAAGAGGTTATAATCCTAGTAAATGAATAATCACCAAATACAGGAGCACCTAAAGACATAAAACAACTACTGGAAGATATCAAGGGAGAGATTGATAGGAATATAATCATAGTAGAGAACTTTAATACTCCACTGACATCACTAGATAAATCCTCTAATAAAAAATCAGTAAAGAAATAGCAATCATAAATGGCTCACTAGATCAAATGGACTTAATTGTCACCTTTAGAACATTTCTCCCCAAAGATAGAGAATATACATTCTTCTCAAGTGCACACAGGACATTTTCAAAGATAGAGCACATATTAGGACATAGGCAAAGTCTCTTCAAATTCAAGAAGATAGAAATCATATCAAGCATCTTCTCAGATCACAATGGCATAAAACTGGAAATCAACTACAATACAAAATGAATAAAATCAAATAATTGAGGCTAAATAGCTAGTTGTGAAACAATGATTGGACTGCCAAAGAGAACAAAGAAGAAGTAAAAAGCATCCTGGAAACAAATGACAATGAAAACACAACAATCCAAAATCTATGAGACACAATGAAAGCAGTCCTGAGAGAGAAGTTCACAGCTCTACAGGCCTACCTCAAAAAACAAGAAAAAATGGTAATAAGTTTAGTAATCTTTCCACTTAAAGAATTAGAAAGAAAACAACAAGAAAAGCCCAGAGTGAGCAAAAGGAGGAAGATAATAAAGATAACAGCAGAAATAAATAACACAACCCCCCCCTCAAAAAAAGAAAATATTAAAGAAACCAAGAGATGGTTCTTTGAAAGGATAAACAAGATTACTGAACCTCTAGACAGGCTAACCAAGAAACAAAAAGATAGGGCCCAAATAAAGAAATCAGAAATAAAAGAGGTGAAGTAACAACTGACCCTACTGATATACAAAGGATTATTAAAAAAAATATCACAAATACTACAACAAAATGGACAACCTCGATGAAATTGTCACATTCCTACAAAAATATGAGCATCTGAAACAACCAGGAAGAATTAAAACAAAACCTGAATAGGCTGTTAACTACTAATGAAATTGAAACAGTCATCAAAAAAGCTTCCAGCAAACAAAAGCTGTGAATAAGATGGTTTCACAGGGGAGTTTTATCAAACATTCAAAGAAGAACTGAAACCAATCCTTCTCATACTATTTCAAAAATATAAGAGGAAGACACACTTTCAAGCTCTTTAAATGAAGCCAGGATTACCACAACCCCAAAACCAGATATTGACAACACAAAGAAAGAGAATTACAGGCCAATATCCCAGATGAACACAGATGCTAAATTCCACAACAAACCAGATTCGGCATTACATTAGAAAAATCATACACCATGACCAAGTGGGATTTATTCCAGGAATGCAAGGCTGGTACAGTATTTTCAAATCAATAAATGTGATATATCACATAAACAAATTGAGAGACAAAAATCATATAATCATATTAATTGATGCAGGTAAGGCATTTGAAAAGGTCCAACATCCTTTTCTGATAAAAATGCTCAGCAAAGTGGGAATAGAGGGATCATACCTCAATATAATAAAAGGCTTATATCAAAAACCTATAGCCAATATCATACTCAATGAGAAAAAACTAAAATCACTTCCCTAAGAAATGGAACAGGACTAGGATGCCCGCTTTCACCACTCATGTTCAACATAGAACTGGAAGCACTAGCCACAGAGATGAGACTAGAAGAAATAAATGGTATACAAATTGAAAAAGAATAAGTAAAATTGTCATTATTTGCAGATGACATTATCTGTACAAAGAAAACTCTAAAGACTCTATCAAAAATTATTAGACTTGATAGTGGAAGATGGCAACCAGCAGAAAGGCAGGGAGGGAGAGAGTGTGAGAGAGCCAGGGAGCGATAGAGGAGTGTGTGGACTTGTGTGGTGTGTGTGTGTGTATGAATCAGGGACAGTTAGATTCTGCAGGTCTTCTAAGGGCCTGGCAAACCGGGCAGTCTTAAATGGTGAAGCCCCGCTCCCAGTGTGGACACGCCTGGGAGGCCAGCGCAGGTACGGAGACCATGTCATCTACAGAAACAGAGCTGCTTGTGACTAGGATCCTGGCCTAAGTGCCACCCAGTTGGGTCTCAGGCAAAACAGGACCCTACAGCCACTGGGGACAACGACCTGTGACCACAGCTATGGACTCCTGGACACCAAGAATCCAGACATCCTGGCAGCAGATCTCTGTGAGTAATGGAGCCCATACCCCTCCCCGCATGCTCATGGGCAGCACCAAAGTAACTGATAGACACACCCCTTGCTTGGGCCCCAGCCCTGCTACAGGAACTTGAGTGCGGAAACTCGGGAACTCTGAGAATCAGTTCCCCATGGCACAGGGCTTTGAGTCTAGCAGCGCGTGACTCTGGGTATCTGTTCCCCGAGGCACAGGGCTGCAGGAAATTGAGCTTGGGAACTCACGATCTCTGGGAGTCTGTTCCCCACAGTGTGGGACTGCTGGAATTTGTGCCTAGGAACTCTCGAACACTGGGAAGCCTGATCCCTGCAGCACAGGGCTCTTAACTTAAGAGTGGGCGACTCTGAGGGTCTGTTCCCAGAGTCATGGGGCTGCGGGAATTTGAGCCTGGGAATTCATGAAATCTGGGAGTCTCTTCCCTGCAGCAAGGCCTCTGGGACCCCTATTCTCTGGGAAGGAGGCAGCACTAAGCACCAGTGACTTGACTCTGTTTCTTATTACTTGTGCATGGGATCCCTGATTCACAGTGCATTCACACTAAAAGCCAGTGACTCCAATTCTTGGTACATGTGCATACAGGGACCCTGATTCTCAATGTGAGGGTGCGCAAACCAACAGAGGTGCCAATACTGGATTCTTGGGGAACTCTAATTCCTGGCACATGCTAGAGGGCTCTGATTTTCAGCACACTCCAGGAGGATCCCTGTTTCAGCTCGATTCAGGCTGGGTCCCTGATTCTAAGTGCACACACAAGGCCACAGTGAGTGCTGGAAGCACTGATTCTGAGCGAGCCTCATTCCCACCAACCGATGACAACCAATTATGTTACAGTCACAGCTCTTCAGTGACACTAGGGTGGTGAGAAGGGCCCACTGCACACGGCGCAGGCCCACACAATTCCACAATTGAAACTGCTCGAGACAGTCACAATGGGGAGATGACACAATCCCCAGAGGAAAAAAAATGAGGAGTTGCCAAGAAAGGAAATTAGTGAAGTTGAAGCATGCAACATGACAGAAAGGAATTCAGAATAATGGTTGTACAATTCATTCATCAGATGGATGAGAAAATCAAAATCCTATGCAAGAATCAGTAAGAAATGAAAAGTGATATAGTTACAATCAAAAACACTATGGCAGCTTTCAACAATAGACTAGAAGAAGCAGAGGACCGAATTATTGAGTTAGAAGGTAAGGTAGAGAAACAAGCTCAATCTGAACAGTAACTGGAGAAAAAAAAATTAAAAACAAGAGGAGAGCCTAAAGGAGCTTTGGGACAATATGAAACGAAGTAACATATGCATAATAGGGCTGTAAGAAGGACAAGAAGAGCAGCAAGGATTAGAACATCTATTTGAAGAAATAATGATAGAAAACTTCCCACATACGGGGAAGAAAAAGTTACATAAGCACAGAGTCCCAATGAAGATGAACCCCAAAAGACCCACACAAAGACATATCATAATAACTTTGGCAAATGTATAAGACAAAGAGAGAATCTTAAAGGCTGCAAGAGAGAAACAGAAAGTTACATGCAAATGATCCCCCATCAGATTATCAAATGATTTCTAAACAGAAATACATCAAGCTACAAGGCAATGGAAGGAGGTATACAAAGCATTACAAAGCAAAGGACTGAATCCAAAAATACTCTATCCAGCAAGACTATCAATCAAAATTGAAGGGGAAATCAAGATCTTTGCTAAAAAAAAGAGGCTAAAGGAGTTTATCACTACCAAGCCAGCAATGCAAGAAATACTAAAGGGAATGCTGTAAAAAGAAGAAATAAAAAGGTAAGAAAGAACACAGGCACAAAAATGGAAATGACTTCAAACAAGTACCTTTCAATAACTTTAACTATAAAATGAATTAATGTTCCAATAAAAAGACATTAAGAGGCTGAATGGATAAGAAGACATGACCCACATATGCTGTCTACAAGAGACCCACCTCAGAACAAGCGACTCACACAGATTAAAAGTGAAGGGATGGAAAAATATCTTTCAGGCAAGTGGAAAGAAAAAAGAAACCTGGGGTAGGAATACTCATATTTGACAAAATAGACCTCAAAGTGAAGGCCATAACAAGAGATAAGGAAGGCCACTTCATAATACTAAAAGGATCGATACACAAGAGGATATAACAATGATAAACATATATGCACCCAATGCAGGAGCACCCAAATACATTAAAAAAAAACTCCTGGAAGATATCAAGAAAGAGATCGACAACAATAGAATCATAGCAGGAAACTTAAACACACCACTGACATCACTGAATAAATCCTTTGGACAAAAAATCAACAAAGAAACACCAATCCTAAATGACTTACTACATCAGATGGACTTAATTGACATCTTCAGAACATTTCTCCCCAAAGCCATGGAATACACATTCTTCTCAAGTGCACATGGGACATTTTCAAAAATAGACCACATATTTGGTCACAAGCAAAGTCTCTCCGAATTCAAGAAGATTGAAATCATATCAAGCATCTTCTCAGATCACAATGGCATAATATTAGAAATAAACTACAACAAAAAGAATCCAAAAAAACTCAAACACTTGGAAGCTGAATGGCATACTACTAAATAATGATTGGATTACCAATGAGATCCAAGAAGAAATTAAAAACACTCTGGAAACTAATGACAATAAAAGCACAACAATCCAAAATCACAATGAAAGAAGTCCTGAGAGGGAAGTTTATAGCAATACAGACCTACCTCAAAAAACAATAAAAAAGATAGTAAATTATCTAACTCTACAACTCAAAGAATTAGAAAGAGAGCAACAAAAAAAGCCCAGAGTGAGGAGAAGGAAGGAGATAATAAAGATGAGAGCAGAAATTAATGACATAGAGACCAAAAAAACAATATAAAAGATAAATGAAAGAAGATCTGGTTCTTTGAAAGGATATAAACAGGATTGATGAACCCCTAGTTGGGCTCACCAAAAAACAAAGAGATAGGACACAAATAAACAAATTCAGAAATGAAAGAGGAGAAATAAGAACAGACTCCACAGAAATGGAAAGAATTTTTAAAAATACTATGAACATCTCTACTTCAACAAAATAGACAACCTCAAGGAAATGGACATATTCCTAGAAATATACAATCTTTGAAACTCAATCAGGAAGATTCTAAAAATCTCAATAGGCCAATAACTATGGAAGAAATTGAAGCAGTCATCAAAAAGCTTCCAGCAAACAAAAGCCCAGGGCCAGACAGCTTCACAGGGGAGTTTCACCAAACATTCAAGGAAGAACTAAAACCTGTCCTCCTCAGATTATCCCAAAACATTCAAGAGGGTGGAACACTTCCCAGCACATTCTATAAAGTCAGCATCACCTTAATACCAAAGCCAGATAAAAACAACACAATGAAATAAAATTATAGGACAATATCCCTCATGAACATAGAGGCCAAAATATTCAACAAAATACTAGCAAACTGGATCCAGGAATACATCAGAAAGATTAAACACCATGACCAAGTAGGATTTATCCCAGGCATGCAAGGATTGTACAATACCCACAAATCAATAAATGTGATACATCACATAAACAAATTGAGAGACTGAAAATCACATAGTCATATCAATTGATGCAGAAAAAGCATTTGACAAAATCCAACACCCTTTGTTGATAAAAACTCTCAGCAAGGTGGGAATATAAGGATCATTTCTCAACATAATAAAAGTGATATATGAAAACCCCACAGCCACCATCATACTCAATGGGCAAAAACTAAAACCATTTCCCCTAAGAACAGGAACAAGACATAGATGCCCCCTTTCACCACTCCTGTTCAACATAGTACTGAAAGCTGAATGGCATACTACTAAATAATGATTGGATTACCAATGAGATCCAATGGATACATTTGTAATACCTTGACCAAAAAAGAAAAAAAAGTTATTAGACTTAAGAAATAAATTCGCAGTATAGCAGGATATAAAATTAATGCCAAGAAATCTACAATATTTTTATATACCAATAGTGAACTTACAGAAAGAAACATTTTAAAAACAATCCCATTTACTATTGCACACAAAAATATTAAGGTACCTAGGAATTAACTTAACAAGAGGTAAAAGACCTCTACTCAGAAAACTACAGGATGTTGAAAAAGAGATTGATGAAGAAACCAAGATGGCGGCATAGGTAAACGTCTATTTTTGCTACCTCACCCAACCATTTCAAAACCACAATGAAAAGAAAAAAACAGACACCACCCAGAACAATAGGAAGGCTGACTGAGTGAAAATTCTACAACTAGAAAAAGAAAAACACACTGAAACTCAGAGGAGGTGGAGAAGTAAAGTGCAGAGATACAGTGGCATGCAGAAAGGGCTCGAGGAGAGAGCTGGAAACTGAGGACGCAGTTCTCTTTTTCAACCAGGAGGGAGGCACAAGCTCCCGACAGCTCTGAACTCCAGTTCCAGGCAAGTTTCTGGGGATCCAGACTCATACGGGGAGAAGCTGGATTGTCTGGCACTAGGAGGAACTCCAAAGTGGCTTTCTCTCTGCATTGCTTGTAGCGATTACCTTGGGATACTGAGACACAGTGCCTCGTAATGCAGGGCTGAAACTCAGCCATAGCTGTTTGCTCTACCTGTTGATTCCCCAAGACCCTGTCCCATCCAAGCTGCATGCAGAGGCTTTTGCATATAAAAGGTTGGGTAGTTTCAGGCCATGGCTAAATTAGCACCTCCTTAGAGATTCAAGAGCCAGTGTATCCAGTGGTCAGAGTGGGACCATCCAGAATACAACTCCTCAGATCCATAAGGGACACACACAGGGGGCAGACTCAGTGAGCACCGAAGCCCCAATGAAGCATGTCTTGCCCCATAAGGGTGTCTCCAGCACAGAAGTTCTTCCACCTTAGATACAGCTGATTCTCACAGCCAAGAAGCCTGAGGGTCAATTCCTCCCAGTGATACCAATAACAATCAAGGCTTAGCTACAACAAGACTGTGCACAAACCCCACAATGGAGTGTACCAAGAATGTCCACTTCAGGTAATTGGGGAGGTTGAGCCAATCAGTCCTACAGGACACCTAGCACAGAAAACCACTCTGTCAACACAGGGAAGAAGCTAAAATGCGGAGACAAAGAAAAAGGTCACAAATGACAGAAATGGAGGAAAGTAAACTACTGGATATAGAGTTCAAAACCATGGTTATAAGGTTTTTCAAGAATTTTCTACAGACCACTGATAAATTTAGTGAGATCCTTAAGGATATGAAAAAGGACCAGCTAGAAATTAAGCATACACTGACTGAAATAATGAATAATATACAGAGATCCAACAGCAGACTGAGGATTGAAAGAATAAGTCAACGATTTGAAATATGAAGAAGCAAAAAACACCCAACCAGAAAAGCAAAAAGAAAAAAAAGAATCCAAAAATATGAAGATAATGTAAGGAGCCTCTGGGACAACTTCAAGTGTACCAACATCAGAATTATAGGAGTGCCAGAAGAAGAGAGAGATCAAGATACTGAAAACCTATTTGAAGAAATAATGACAGAAAACTTCCCCTACCTGGTGAAAGAAATAGACTTACAAGTCCAGGAAGTGCAGAGAACCCCAAACAAAAGAAATCCAAAGAGGACCACACCAGGACACATCATAATTAAAATGTTAAGGGCAAAAGACAAAGAGAGAATCTTAAAAGCAGCAAGAGAAAAGCCGTTAGTTACCTACAAGGGAGCACCCATATGACTATCAGCTGATTTCTCAACAGAAAATTTGCAGGCCAGAAGGAAGTGGCAAGAAATATTCAAAGTGAAGAATAGCAAGAACTTACAACCAAGATTAATTTACCTAGCCAAGCTATCATTCAGAATTGAAGGTCAGTTAAAGAGCTTCACAGACAAGAAAAAGCTAAAGAAGTTCATCACCACCAAATCAGTATTATATGAAATGCTGATAGGTATTCTTTGAGAAGAGGAAGAAGAAGAAAAAGTAAAGATAAAAATTATGAACAACAAATACATATCTATCAATAAGTGAACCTAAAAATCAAGTGAATAAAAAATCTGATGAACAGAATAAACTGGTTAATAGAATAGAATCAGGAGCATAGAAAGGGAGTGAACTGGCAATTCCCATGGGGAAAAATGTGTTGGGGGTAGGGAAGAGACTGAACAAAAATTGTACACCTATGGATGAGGACAGTGGTGGAGGGGGGTAAGGACAGAGGGAGGGGTGGGAACTAGGAGGAGGAGATCTATGGGGGGGGGGAAAGATGAACAACTGTAATAATTTGAACAATAAAGATTAATAAAAAATACTAATATAAGAATGGCTATCATCAACAAATCAGCAAATGACAAGTGCTGGAGAGGATGCAGAGAAAAAGGAATTCTCATGTACTGCTCTTGGGAATGCAGACTTGTGAAGCCTCTGTGGAGAATAGTATGGGATTTCCTGAAAAAATGAAAAATGTAACTTCCATTTGACCCAGCAATCCCACTTCTAAGATTATATCCCAAGAAACTAGAGACACTTATCAGAAAGGATATATGCATTCCTATGTTCATAGCAGCACAATTTACTGTAGCTAAGATTTGGAAACAGTCTAAATGCCCACGAATAAATGAGTGTATTAGAAAACTGTGGTGCATGTACACAATGCTACTATAAAAAGGAAGCAACTCCTACCATTTGCAACAGCTTGAATGGAGCTGAAGAGCATTATGCTAAACAAAATAATCCAGTCAGAGGAAGATAAATATCACATGATCTCACTCATTTGTGGATTATAATGAATAACATAAACTGATTATCAAAAACAGATTCAAATATAGAGAAGCATTGATCAGATGCTCAAACCTTAGAGGGAAGTTAGGGGTGTATGGGGGTAAGGAGAAAGATCAATCAAAGACCTGTATACATGCATATGAGCCTAATAATGGACACAGATACCAGGATGGAGTGAGGGCATGAAGTAGAGTCAGGTCGTGGGACAATGTGGGGATAAGAACACATATGTAATACCTTAACCAATAAAAAAAAATTCACACACACACACAAACTACACACATTCACACACTCAAAGAATGTTGGGTCTACTATTCATGGGTTTGGGTGTGCCTTGGTGTGTTTATTCAGGGCCTCCTGGAAGCTCCTGTCCCTTTCTTTCCCTGGGCAAGCTTGAGGTCTGAGAGGGTGAAGCCCGTAGTAGTCCAGTGATTGGTAATTTCTTAGCCCAAAGGCTGGTTCTGCATTGATTCTCATGCCTTGATTGTCTCTTCTCCCATGGATCTGGTCCTGCAGATGATAGCTGGTGATCCCGTGAGTGCCTACAGCTAAGGGGCACAAGTTTCCACTGGATTTTCATTCACTGGCTGTCTCAGAGATGCCTGTGTCCTTGCAAGATGGTGTGATTTCCCAATGGCCTTTATTTTGAAGACTATTTTGTCTATTGCTACCTCATGTTTTTTTGTTTCCATTTGCCTGTTAATTTTTTTCCACCCCTTCACTCTCATCCTGTGTGAATCTTTTGTTCTGTGGTGGATCTCTTATAGACAGCATATAATTAGGTCATGTTAATGCCTATGTTTCTCTCTATATGTATTTCTTCTCATTACAGATGTCTCTTTAGCATTTCTTCCAGTGCTGGTTTATTAGTGATAAACTCCTTTGGCCTTTTTTTATTTGTTTGTTTGGAAAGATCTTTATTTCACCATCTATTTTGAATGATAGCCTTGCTGGATACAGTATTCTTGGTTTCAGATCATTCGTCTTCATTACCTTGAATACTTTCATGACATTCCCTTCTGGCTTGTAGAGATTCTGATGAAAAATCGGTTTACAGACTTATGTGAGCCCCTGTGTAGTTAACAAATTATTTTTCTCTTGCTGCCTTTAAGATTCTCTCTGTCCTTAATTTTTGACATTTTGGTTCTGATTTATTTAGGCCTGGGCCTGTTTGGGTTCTTCTTGCTTTGGAATTTCTGTGCCTTCCGAACTTATGTGACATTTTCTTTCACCAGGCATGGTTGGATCTTGCTGCCAAAAGAAAGAACTATGTGTGCTTGAATGAGATTTTTTTGATGCCTTATCTCCTTTATCTCCTTTCTTGGTTCCATCATGCCCCAATTATAAAATGATAAAATCTTTTAGGTGTAGGGAATTTGTGTTTGAATCAGTTCTGCTATTAGATTCTCCTTTATCCTTTTGTAGCTGGGAGTTGTCAGCTATCTTTCCTTTGCGGAGTTCTGTTTCGGGGGATTTTGTATATCCAGTGTGTGAGGCCCCAAATCTGCTCAGCTCTCCAACTTTGCTTTCTCAAAGTGACATTTGGACTTTCATTTATGTTTTACTTTTCCTCTACCCTCAGGTAAATATAATGCTGGAACTGAAGAAAAAAAGTAAAGTGCTTGTGAGCATGTGGAGAAAAGGGAATACTATTTCACTGCTGGTGGGAATGCAGACTGGTGCAGCCACTGTGGAGAACAGTATGGAGTTTCCTCAAAAAATTAAAAATGGAACTCCCATTTGACCCAGGAATCCCACTTCTAGAAATATATCCTAAAAACCCCAAAACACCAATCAGAAAGAATATATGCACTTCTATGTTCATAGCAGTGTTATTTACAATAGCTAAGATCTGGAAACAGCCCAAGTACCCACTAGTAGATGAATGGATAAAAAAAACTACGGGACATTTACACTATGGAATACTATGCAGCTGTAAAAATAGAAATCTCTTACCCTTTGGGACAGCATGGGTGGACCTGGAGACTATTATGCTAAGTGAAATAAGCCAGTCTGAGAAAGACAAATATCACATGATCTCACTTATTTGTGGAATCTAATGAACAAAATGAATTGACCAACAAAATAACCCCAAAGTATGTGATTGGGGGGATAAGAAGAGAAACCAAAGAACGTATGTACTTATATGCATAGCCCATGGACATGAGCAATAAGTTAGTGAAGACCTGGGGGGTGGGTAGGGGCTGGGAGGAGTGGAGTAAAGTGGCAGGAAGTGGGAGATATCTGTACTACAATAAAAAATATTTTTAAAAGGGAAAGGAGAATTAGAAACAGCGATTGTGAAAAGTAAATTTAGAGAGGAGAAAATGGCGGCAGTATAGACGAACGTTTCCTGAGCCTTGTCCTGGAGCAGGTAGGGTGAGCAACTGAAACAAGTAACATTCAGCATGAATTGGTAGAGAAGATTCAGCTGGGTGACAGTCTGCAGCCGGTGGACTGTTGGAGACCACCAGATGGGGCACAAACCTGGGTTATGGGCTCAATCCCCAATAGGGAGGCATGCAGGAGGCAGCCAAAGGATGTTTCTTTCTCGTGGATATTTCTTTCTCTCCCTCTCCTTTCTTCTCTTGTATGAGAAACTACTGTTTAAAATTCTGTGTTATTATTAGACCAGGGGTCTGGTGCATGAAATTCGTGCACTGGGGGTAGCGGTTTCCTCAACCCAGCCTGCCCCCTCTCACATATTGGGATCCCTCAGGAGATGTTCTACTGATGGCTTAGTCCTGCTCCCTGCTCCCCGTGGAGATCAGGCCTAAGCTGCAATCTGGCCTCCCTATGTGGGAGGTGACCAGGCTAATCAGGGGAAGCCACCAGCCCCATCACTTTGCTGCTATAGCCACTGCCAGTCACTGCAGCCACCACGGTGTTTTCATCGACACAGACTTCAGTCCCTTCACCATGAACAAATGACAACTTTCTTTAGGCATTTTCAAGATGTGTCTTTCATAGGATATGACATTTCTTTCTTTTTTTTTTTCTTATCCTCACCTGAGGATGTTTCCATTGATTTTTAGAGAATGTGCAAGAGAAGGGAAAGACAGAGAGAGACAAAGTGAGAAGAACACTTTGATTGGTTGCCTCTTGCATGAACCCTGACCTGGGCCTCAGCCAGGGAGAAGCCTGCAACCTAGGTACATGTCCTTGGTCAGAACTGAACCCAGACCCTGCAGTCAGCACTGACCCAAACTGGCTAGGGCAGGATATGACATTTCTTAGCCCTCCAGCAGTGACCTTCATTATTTTCTCCAGGAGTGTGGTGGAAAAACCCTAGATTATCTTTTTGGATTCTTATTACCCA
>PVJC01018179.1:0-31650 GCA_004026665.1 Murina feae | reverse complement strand
AAGTGTGTGCCATGCTGGAACACAAGAGGGATGATTAGATATTGCAAATAGCCAGGGAAGTCATCTATGGGCTGGATCTTTTTCAGAGAGATGGCAGATTTTCAATGAAGAAATGTTAATTAACTACATGAAAGGATGAAAGGAAGGGTGGGGAATAAATTGCATTGTGCTAAGGCAGAGAATGGTGAAAGCACACCATGCCACTAGAGAATGAAGAGGATTTTAGTCTAAGAAGAGCATAAAGTACTTTTCATGAGATGACAGTAGCCAGGGATGAGGATACAGAGGCATTTTGGCCATTCCAAGGAGTGTGAATATTATCCTATAGGCTCTGTGGAATAATATCAAAGTTAGCAATAGATGAACAGATGACAAGAACAGAAACCAAATAAGGACTTTTGCAAAGGTTCTAAAAGTAATAATGAGTGCCTTGGTTAAGTCCACATAGGCAGGATAAAGTAGGCTGATTTTAAGACACATCCTAATATATAAAAACCCTGGTTTCATCACAACCAGAGGCTTGACCAACCAGAAGTCAGTTCTGCAGTCAGCACCGGGTTGCCATGGCTGTGAATCAGGCCTGGAGAGAGGCCTGAAGAGAGAAGCAGGGTCTGATCCATAGCCTCTGTGGCACCTGTTGATCAGCACTTGCCTCTCTCTTTCTCTCCAGCAGCCATGCCTCTATTTCTCTCCAAGCCTCCACTGGGGCTGCTGATCAGCCCCACCTTCCTGATCAGGCTCCATTAACAGGCCCAGAGATGCTGACTAGCTAAGAAACTGACCAATGAGAACCAAATCCGGGTGAAGTGTGAGGAGCCAATGGCAGCCTAGGAGGTGGAGCTTTTTAAGCCGATTGGCATAGGAACCAACCAATCATAACTAAATAGGCCTACAGAGGAGGGCAGCTGGGGGAAGATCAGGTTGGCATGGGAGGCAGTTAGGGGTGATTAGGCAGGCACAGGCAGTTAGGGGTGAGTAGGCTGGCAGGGAAGGGTAGTTGGGGATAAGATCAGGCTGTCAGGGAAGGGCAGTTAGGGCAATCAGGCAAGAAGGGGAAAGCAGTTGGGGGCAAGATTAGGCCAGCAGGGGAGGGCAGTTGGGGGGGGAAGGCTTGCAGGGGAGGGTAGTTATGGGTGACCAGACCAGCAGGGGAGCACAGTTGGAGGCCATCAGGCCAGCAGGGGAGGGAAGTTGGGGGTGATCGGGTTGGCAGGAGAGCAGTTAGGTGTTTATCAGGCTGGCAGTGAGAGGGTGATCACACTGGCAGGCAGAAGCAGTTAGGGGCAATCAGGCAGGCAGGCAGGTGAGCAGTTAGGAGCCAGCAGTCCTGGATTATGAGAGGGATATCCGACTGCTGGTCAGACATCCCCTGAGAGGTCCCAGATTGGTGAGGGCGCAGGCTGGGTGAGGGACACCCACCTCCCAGTACATAAATTTCATGCACTGGGCCTCTAGTTTCTGAGATAAAATTGACAGAAGCTTAGTTCTATGGAATAAGGAACAAAAGAGAAATCAAGTAAGACTATAAGTCTTTAGGAGTGTGGTAGTGCCATTACTATGAAGAAAATACAAGAAATGAGAGAGAAAATGAGTTCAGTTCTTAACAGTTTATGGAGGGGGAAGGCATAAGGAGCAAGATTTTGGTCCCCGAGGCCTGGGAAACAAGTGATATCCTATCTAAAATATGGACAGAAATGATAGTATGAGCCCCGAAGGCTAGACCTTTAAGGACCAGTCTGAAGAAGAAGGGGAACAGGAGGAAGAGGTGTGGCTAGCTAACCAACTTATGAAACCTCAATGGCAATTGGTCTCTAAATTCCTAAGTTTTTGGAAAAACAAAACTACCATCTTTTAAACCTATTATCTGAACCACTGTACATCACCTCTAGCCTGCCCAAAATGTGCAATTGCCCATATTCCTGCCACAAATCAACTCTTCTATCAACTAGTTCAGTAAGAAAGTCTCTTATCAATGTAATATGCCTTAGTAGACCTTAAAACAATAAAGTTGGAAGAACGAGAGATGAAGTTTATTAAATCTGACAATTTAATATTTGGCTGAGGTCTAATGGGTTATGAATTTAACTTCATTATCATAATGTTGCCTCCTCTTTGAGCTCACTCGACTGAAGTAGAAAAAATATTTGAGAGCCACTTTCAACATCATCAAAACAACTACTGATAGGACTTGAAACCATGGGATCTAAGAACATGGGTCCTTTCATTTCACAAAAGGGAAGAGCTCCACAGAAGAGCACTGGAAAACACAGAAGTTACAGTCAGATAACAGGGGTTCCAATTCCAGATCTGCTCATTACTGTGAGACTTTGGACAAGTTATTACACCTCTGGAGCCTGTTTCCTCAAAAAAAAAAAAAAAAAGAAAGAAAGAAAAGGAATGATGTCAACCATTCGAGATGACTGTGAGGATGAACTCAGAATGCACAGGAGACATCCAACAGAGTGCCTCTGCACACTGTACATGACATGCAATCAATGCATGTTGGTTGCCGTTAGCCCTCATGCCCTTACATTTTGCTTGAACAGACACACCAATTAGAGGCTTTTCTGCTCATCTCTATGAACTGCGGGGTTGACTTTATGTGAAACTACTATTATTATTACTGCATGTTCAAATATAAATTATAACCTTATTTTGGTTCACATGGTGAGTTCCTACCACACTTGGGATACAAATATCTAAGGTTATAGCATGCCAAGTGTAATATTGCATTGCAATCACATGCCCCAGGAGAAGGTTTTTTTTATTATTTAATTCTGCATACTGCTCACAATAGGATGCAGGGTCTCTAAACTGTTTTTCAAGATTTCTAGACTCTCATATAAAATGTATCTACACAATTATAAAGTGAAGATCTTACCATTACCTTATTTATCTACACGAAACAAATAGTTAAACTAAATAATTCCGGCCCCAAAATAAAATTTGGAGATTCAAATTATCCAGTTCAGCTATCATCCATATATAAGGAAAAACTGCAAAGTATAAATAAAATTTTAGTAAAGTATTTTGTTTATGCAAGAAGAGGAATTGGGCATTCCCAATTAGGAATTTGGGGAGGAGAGGCATGATAGATTTCTAAACCCTGTCATGCCTCTTAGCAAGGCATCACTGCATTGAATGTTAGGGCCATCTGGTCACCAAGGTAAGTATACACACCTCCTTAAGCCACACGTATATTCTCAGTCACCTAGAATCACTCAGAGACCCTGACTTAGCCTCTGCCATATCTCGTTCCAGCTTACCTTCCCCGACTGCACAGCATTTGGTATCTGAATTAGTTGTTCACATTACCAAATGAGCCAGAAAACAGGAAAATATCCACTGAGTTTAGTGAGTGGTCAGTGATCCCCATTAGATTAGTGATGGCAAATGAATGATACAAATTGAATTTTTTAAAATATGTCTAAGAATAAAGAAGGAAAGAAGAGAAATACTCTTTGATTATTGTAATTCTGGAGGTATTAATGGGCATTTTTCTTCAGATTGGGCCACATGTCCTTTTTCTCTACAATGGGGAAGAGTAAGTGGCCCAAAGGTAAAGACTCAGCACAAGTCATCATGTCTGTGTCATATTAGTGAGACTCCAACGTGACTTCTCAACGAAGGAATCAGAAGAACAGGAGGACTCTCCGGGATTTTTCCCATGGCTTCCCTAAACTCAGAGGGCCCAGGACACCTATAGACAAAGACCGAAGTAACTATCAAAACAACATCAAAACTTTAATGACATCTTCTCTGATCTTAAAGGTGAATGAGAATTTTGCATTCATCTCCTTAATAAATCCACTTTGACTTTAATATTAACACAGTGTCCCCCCAAAAAATAAACAAAAACAAAAACAAAAAAAAAACCTCTGAGTAAAGTTGATGTTCTAGAAAGATAAGCCATGTGAACTGTATAGCTTCACATATGCTTGGATAAATGGACTGCGTGGTTAGTAGGTCGCTTAAAACAAAGGTCAGCAGCATAGTGCAGGAGAAGGATATGAACTCTGAAGTCTGGGTTTCTTCAAGGTCAGGCTCTGCTCCATACTTTGTGGTGTAAGGCATTTCATCTCATCTTAATTTATGCATTTGTAAACTGTGGATAATATGGCCCATCTGGCAGGACTTTCATGGGAATGAACTGAGCTAATATGTAACAAGCACATTGCATAATGCCTAAAAAAGGTAGATTTTCAATGCACGTAGAGATGCTGATGTCTACAGAACACGAGCAACGCAGCTTCCCTCACAAAACAAGGCACATAAAGAGTAACATTAAATAGAAACATCAAATCAACAAATAATCCAACACTGATCATCACTATTTAACTCTTTTATTTTACTAAGAATTGTTTAAGATTGAGAGTACTAAATTATCCTACAATAAATGGTTTACCAATAATTCATGGAAATAGAAGGACCCTTGAATGTCTTATTTTTCTCTTAACCACTTGATGTTTTCCCTCTTTTTTAACCATACCTATTTATTCCTTACATAAATAATATAGGAAAACATTACAAAATAGTTCCCACATCAGCCCTGGCCAGTTTGGCTCGGTGGACAGAGTGTCAGTCAGCCTGCAAACTGAAAGTTCCCAGTTCGATTCAGGCCAAGGGCATGTACCTTGGTTGCGGGCGCATCCCCAGTAGGGGGTGTGCAGGAGGAAGCTGGTCGATGTTTCTCTCATCGATGTTTCTAACACTCTATCTGTTTCCCTTCCTCTCTGTAATAAATCAATAGAATAAAATGTATAATAGCTCCCACATCAAACATTGACATACAAATGTAGAATAAGACAAGCTTAGTTTCGTATTATGAGTTACCAAAGCTCACTGTAACTCAGGTTCCTCATTAGTAAAAGTGAAGAAAAAAATTCTGTACATACCCCGCAGGACTTGTATTGAGATTAAATAGGCTAATATGCAGAATAAAGTGGCTTGTAAGTATAAGAACAATAAGCATTTTTGCACCATCTTAGTCAGCCTATTTCTGTGTGCTCTGTTTTCTTAATCCCCACCTAAGGATATTTTTCCACTAATTTTTTTGTTAAGAGAGACAGTGGAAGGGAGGACGACAGACACAGAGAAAGAGACATCCATATGAGAAACACATCACTTGGTTGCCTCCTGCACAGAGTCCCAACAAAGGCCAGGGATTGAGCCTGCAGTACAGTACATGCCCTTGATTGGGGTCAAACTCAGGACCCTTCAATCCACTGAGTCAAACCTGCTAGGGCTGTAAGCCTATTTTTACTTATTAGTAGTAGTAGTAGTTTTATGTTGGGCTTTTTTTTTTAAAGTAATCAATTTTATTTCCCTTAAACCACAAAATAGAGTTTTTGGTTGCACAAACATCAGTAGGTACAATCTCGCCAAGAGGTCCCTGTCGGGGAAGGGGCAGTTAGTCAGTGGCCAGAACTCCCGAGGGGTCTCTAAGATGCTAACATGCAGGTTAAAAGACTTGGAGCAAGGGTGGTGCTATTGGACTTTTTAAGTCTCAAATCCCATCTATTAAGCAGAGGTAATACTTCATAGGGTTGCGGTGAAAAGCAGAAGATATATTTTTGTAAAGCACTTAATATACATTTGGTACATAGTGAGTGCTCAATAAATGGGGGCTATGGTTATCAACTTCATTCTTTAGAAGAAATAAACCTGGTAAGAGCGAAAGGTTAGGGTTTTTGGTTAACATCATTTTGCCACTGAGCATGGATTCCAGGATAGGATCCTGACACCCAGTCTAGAGTCTTGTCCTCACCAGATGGTCGTCTACAAATGTCAGGATCCAAGCTAAACACAAGGGCTGATGGTCCTTTCCTCTTTTAAGTTTTGTTGGGCAAAATTGTAATTTAATCATTCTATATACACAATAAAATAAAACGGTGTCTTATGTAAGTGGCTATGTATGTGAAGGTTCACAGAATGGCATTCAAAACATTTACTCATAAATATTCAGTTTAATAGCATTGTGGCAATTCACTGCTTTGGCACGCGAGTGTGGCTTCATTCATTATTTTCAACCATATGGACATGATTACATTCAGTCTAGTTCTACTGTGTGATTCTATTTAGTTTTTAAAAGAGCTTTAATTTCCTGACATTTTTTTTAAATTTTCCATATAACTATTTCATTAAACTATAACACAGGAAGTGAAAAAGTAAAAACGAGCTCCAGAACATTAACTCTATAAGCCAACTGTTGCCGTTCTAGAAGCAAATTTTTCTAAGGTTAGGTAATTACATTAAAATTTTCCACATTCACACCCATGAGGTTTTATATTTTAAAGTTGAAATATGACTCTTTCAATCTAACTTCATGATTAATTCTTTGTCAGATACCACATTCAATTGTCTGATGAAACAAGTAATACATATGAAAGATGACATGTCACATAATAAGCAAAATCAATTTAATTCTTAACTTTTGAACAACTAAAAACATTTTTTCTTTATGAAAATACAACCCCTATAAGGTGAAGGGGGGAAGCTGATTTTTCAATTCAAAGACAACAAGCACAAAGCTAACTTAGCCTAACTCTGTCCAAGCAACGGAGGCTATTTTTTAAAATTACCACATGTATTGGCAGGATTGCCACATTCGTTTTCTATATATAAAGAGGTCAGTAGGAGGCGAAGATGTGTAAATTCCTGGGACACAAAAGAAGGCAAAGTTGGAAAGAAAGAGCAGAAACAGCAGTAGCTCGAACTCTCAGAAAGCTAGTTTCAGCCCTAACCGGCCTGGATAGAGCCTCGGCCTGCAGACGGAAGGGTCCCAGGTTCGATTCCGGTCAAGGGCATGGACCTTGGTTGCGGGCACATCCCCAGTAGGGCATGTGCAGGAGGCAGCTGATCGATGTTTCTAACTCTCTATCCCTCATCCCATCCTCTCTGTAAAAAATCAATAAAATATATATTTTTTAAAAATATTAGTTTTAATATTGTTAACTAATCTGTCTATATTTAAGTACCTTATAAAACAAATTTCCTTTATATAATTCACTCAGTAAAAATATTTGTATTTCATGTTCTATTGTTTTAGTTTTGTACATTCTACCACATGAACTCAAAGAACGCTGAGGACTACACATTTTTTAAATGCCAACGTTAAGTATATGAATTACAGTCAACGGGCAAAGGATACATCCGGTAGAAATATCAGGGATAGGTGAGGGGCGTGAGATAGACGAGATGGAGTAACTGAAAAGCTACCACCATAGGAAAATGAAAACTCTGCATAATTAAGGTATTCGTAGCAAAATGGAAAGACATGAAAAAATACTAGGGTCACTGTGTAAGTTATAATGTGAGAACACGGAGGTAAGAAATGAGTAAGTCAAGGGAAATCCAAAGCTTCCGACCCGGACAGAGAGGAAGCATGGTGGGGCTGATGACTAACATAAGAACCAGGCCTGGAGGGCAGCTGACTGATGTGCAACAGGATGAAAACTCTGGGCACAGAGAGGCTGACGGAATCACTCAGGTACAGTGGGACTATTCTCAATCTTTCTCTAGAAGGAAACAGGTGCATGTTGCTTCTACTTTCCTGCATGCTGCAGATCACAGTAAGGCACAGGAAGGGAAGTTGGTCTTCCCAGTGAACCCTCTCACGTTGACAATAAAGTGCAGGTTCACACATTCAAGCCATCAGGCCAGGAACTTCATTTTTGAAGGAAAACAAGGTTAAGTTCTGTGTCCACAATAGAAGCCACTAACCAACTTTGGGCAGGTTACCACAGACAATGGCTAACTCAGGCAAGACTGCCTGGGCAGGACACATGAAAGTCTACAAGAAACAGTTCAACAGTCACTGCTGTTTGAGAAAAGTGCCACATTTAGGTCCTTGCGCTATAGTTCTTCCTAAAGATACCCATCTGGGATAATGAGGAAATCATCAAGAGATATGGAACCAGCCTGTGTCAAACGCATGTCTGCCCCATAAATTAATAAATACTAAGATATAAGTAAGTATATTAATAAACACTATGTAAGGAAATCACAGCCTGGTACAATTGTGTTGATAGTCAGTGGCATAATTTTCTGAAATTCTTATCTTCACTGTGTCAGTATCTGAGGTGCTACAGGATGAGACTGTCGCTTCATTCATTCAGGTCAACTCGACAAGTAATAGTAGGACTGAATCCAAAACCAAGTATGTACTTTCCTGCCTTTGCTATTACATTGTCTGAACTGAATCCTACAGCCTTGATATTATTCAAACCATGGCATTTAAACTCCATACCAATCCTATATAATAAAAGCCCAGTGACCATAACAGAGTAACGAATAGAACAACTGCTCCACCAGTAGCTAGGAGGTGCACTGACCACCGTTCAGTCCCTCCACCCTGGGCCTGCAGGCTCTAATCTCTGGATGGTGAACGGGGAACCAGGGTGGGTAGTAGTGGGGCAGGTCTGGGGACTGGCAAGCAGGCAGAAGATGGCCCTGATAGCAGGTTAGGCCTAAGGACCCTACCCGTACATGATTTTGTGCACTGGGCCTCTAGTTTATTTATAAAATTGTACAGGTTTAGCATTTGCTCTATCATTACCTTCCAGTTTCTCAGTTTCTATGTCCATTAGCTGGTGTTTTTTTAGGAGCAATGATGTGAGCGGCAGTAGCTCTCTCCAAGTGGGCACTGGTGCTTTAAAAAGTTGCATTTAGTGACTATTTCTCCCATGCATAAAGTGTCTGTTGCAATAGAATTTATTATAGAAGTCAATTTTAGTTGTATATGTGTGTCTTTCCTCTTTCTCAGCTAGGAGTGTCTACATAATGTCTATAAAAATAACTCCTGAAAATTATTAAAAAGAAAATTTAAAAAAGTAAGTTCTGGTTAAAAGTTATATCAGGCAGCAAGTCTAATGTGAATTTTGGGTACATGTGAAAAATACTCATTAAAATAACTTTTCAAGAATATATTAATAAGTAATTTATGTGATGAAGTAGTGTTTTCAAAAGATTGTAGTTCAGATTACTTCTGGTGCTATTAATCCTTGAACAGCAGTTTTCATTGTGTAAATCTCTATGTACAATCTACCAGACTGATACTAGTTTAAATGAAACTAAATCTAATTTTAGGTGACAATCCTACAACAACCTACCCTATGCATTCAAAAGGTACCTCTTAAGAGTGTTTATAATAGAATGCTGAAGGCCTGGGAGGGGCGGGTGTGGGATGAAGCAAAACACACACACAAAGGGGATATCCGTAACACTTTAAACAATAAAGATAAGTTTTTTAAAAAGAATGTTTGTAGTGTTCTCTGTTTTAGGATTGTATGAAACAGTCATTAACAATAGAAGAAGCTATGCATTGCATATGAATCATGTCATAACAAAGCAGTTATCTGAAAAGGGAAAAAATTATAATGCAAACAATGTAGCCTCACAGTAGTAGATCTATATGTCCTGATAAGGAAAACACAGACAAGATATCGTTCAATAAATATAAAGACAAACTGTATAACATTCAATGCATATAAAACAATCTCACTGTTTAAAGCAAAACAGCTTAACACTACAAACCCATATGTATGTGTTCCATAACTATTAAACTGCAGTACACTAAAAAAGACCCAGAAAGCTTTTTACAGCAAACTGCCACCTCTCAGGAATAAGGTGATGAAGAACATCTTTCATTGTTTTAGTTCCTAAGGTTTTATACACTTTCAAAGAGAATGCATTTATGGATCAATCCTGTATGCTTCAAAATTTAAAGGAACAAATTAAAGTGTAAAAAAATTTCACATAATTTTCTATGAAAGACTATTAGCATGGTTTAACAATTACCTTCAATATGACTACTAAAATTATAATAAATGACTAAATCATGAACTAGTCTATGATTAGCAATAATGTTAAGACAGAGTATTAGATGTTGATATTGGATATTAAAATTTACAACGTGAGAAGGATTATTATTCTCACATCAATAGCTAAGATTTCAAATGTTCACATTTACTATTCTGTCAGTAGTAGAACCCTAAGATTTCTTCCATTAATACAGAGCTTACATTTTACTTACACCTTGTGATTGTAAGGGGCTGTTTTAGTCTATTACATCCAACATGTGTTAGGTATTCAACACACATGGCTTCAGAAGGGAATAACAAAAGTAAACATCATGTACACATTACAACAAAGTTGCAAAGCAAATGTTTTAAAAGGATAATTTGCATTTTGTCATCTCAGTGGCCTCATCTATTTCTGGAAGGAGAGGAGAGAAGAGAGAGAGAAGTTTCTGTCCTATCCCTAATACTAATTCTCAGCGTGTAAATATTACAACATACCGATAAGCCTTCATGAGAGGGAACAGAACACTTCAACCGTCCTAAGAAATGCTGTAGTTCACAGATTATGCCTCCATTGACTCTTTTATTTCTTAACAAATAAATCCAAATGAAAACAACATCATATTAATGTATCATAGCATCACAGAATCTTGAGCATCAGCATGCCAAATTTACAGTTTTTTTCTCTAAACCTCATCTGAGGACATGTTTAGTTTTTTATTGATTCAAGAGAGAAGGGGTGGGGGGAGAGAAAGAGAAAGATCAATGTGAGATAGAAATATCTATCAGTTGCCTCCTGCACATCCCCAACTGGAGACTGAACCTGAGACTTGAATATGTGCCTTGATCTGGAATTGAACCCACCACCTCTACCCTCCAACCAACTGAACCACACTGGCCAGCACATTATGCCATATTTTTTTACACGAAGCTTGAAATCTCTGCTTCTCCAGCACCCCCAGAAAATTGCCTGGGTCATTTTTAGGAAGGTGAGATCATTCCTGAGAATTCTTCAGACCAAACCAAAAATCTGCCACTATCTAATCCTCATCAGGCTGTCCCAGCTACGACATAATGATCCTAATCCCTCTTCTACATGAAGTCCACAGAGGTAACCACCAGCTTCATAACTGGTTTAGTTATTTTTCTTAAGCCCCTGAGGGGCCAAAACAATTATGTTTCCATATTCTCAGCCCAAATGTCTTTTCTGCAAGAGCTTTCTTAAATGAATAAATTTAGTCTGTCTTCTCAGAAATAGTTCCTATTCAAAGAATATAGTTATTCCTGCATAATTTTTTTCTCTAAAACATAGTAAGCCCTTCATAGTTTGGTAAATTTGGAATTCCATTAGCTAGAACATGAGTATCTGTTGTTTAGTTTTTTGATACTGCATAATTAGCTGCAATATACTTCCCTTTAGACATAAAGATGACATGATTAATCCATTATTAGTAAATGCAATTTACGTTAGGTTTCCGGAAGTAGCAATGGCATTGCACTGAGATAGCCACCACCTTTGTCCTGCCTTGCATCCACTATAAATCTGTGTGGTGTCTTATCACACTGAATGCAGGCAGGAAGTCTCTATGAACAAGATTATGCCCAGTCATAAGATGATCAAACCTCTAAACTCCTTAGTCTCATATCACAACAACTGCATGAACTGGTCGCCCTATTTGACCTCAGCTGGGACTATGTGTTGGGTGACACATTATTTTGTTGCTCTGTGAAATGAAAGTGACATGAGAACTGATTTGGAGTTACAAAAATTTTATCACATAGATGAATTCATAAATATGAAATCCATCAATAAGGGGAATCAAGTCTAATAGAGAAGGCAATCACTTAAGTACTATTTTTAATAGCAAGTCAACTCCATTTCTTGTTTTTATAGTCCCTACAACGTAGAATTCTAAACTTTCTCATATCCTTACAAAGGCAACTGCTACAAAGAGTTCATGCAAGAAAAAGAATGTCAAGTCTCCTTCCATCACCATTTATCCCCCTTTACCCTCTTGTTACTCCCCCACCCCCTTTTCCTCTGCTAATCACTATACTATTGTCTATGTCTATAGGTTTTTACCTTTTCAGGGGTGTGTGTGTGTATGTGTGTGTGTGTGTGTGTTTGCTTAATCCCTTAACCTTTTTCACCCAAGCCCCAAACCACTTCCGTCTGACAGCTGTCAGTCTATTCTCTGTACCTATAAGTCTGTTTCTATTGTGTTAGTTTATTTTGCTCATTAGGATTCCACATGTAAGAGATCATATGGTACTTGTTGGGTGGTGAACACACAGTGTAATGTACTGACGATGTATTATAGAATTGCACACTTGAAACCTACATTATTAATTTATATCACCTCAATAAATTCAATAAAACAACAAAAAAGAGGAGGGACAAGTGTCCAGGAATCTTTGCATCACGCACATCTAGGATGTCACTACATCGAGTCACTCATAGGGACAAGTATTCTTCTGCCTGTTGGTCAAAGTGCAAAACACACCTACACAATATTCAGTTCTGAGAAGTACTCATACTTCACAAGAACCCACACAGGACAGGCAACTCCCCTCAAAAACAACAAACAAACAAAACCAAAAACCTCTTGCCTACTTTCTGAACTAAACCAGCTTGAGCCACTTTATAGGAATATCTATTTTGGGGACTTTGTTGGTCCTCCTTTTGTTTGGCCTAATTCTTTCTCCCGTTGGGAGAAAAGAAAAACCTTTTCTTCAGCTGCCTCTCTCATTGCCAGTCGGCTTTGACAATGTTCTGGAGAATGACATTTTAGACCACTCTAACTCAGCTTAGCCACCGAAGCTGAGCACAGCTAAAGCAAGCACTCAATTAGTAACTCCAACTTCAAAGGCTCTATTATGCTCTCCTCAATACACACGTGTGACTCCCATTAGCATTAATGGGAGCTGTGGGAGCTCACAGCTCAGAGGATATACCTCTGAGTCTGTTTGCTTGATGAGCATGCAATTAAACCTTATGGCCCAAATTTTTTTAGGAGGGCAAAGTAAGTACACTGAGTACTCATGCAAAATCAAGTGTGCTCACTTTGGGAAAGTAAGCTGTCACTGCTGTTTAAACATGGAGAAAGCTATCCAAATTAGGCCTATTTTCATTTCATTGATCCTTCTGGATGTGGACAATGGCCTTTCATGGTGTTCTGGGAAAAGAAGCACTCTTCTGTTTTAAAAGTTTAGTTATATGTTTTTATAAGCATTAGTCCGCAGCACTTAAAAAACTAGCCTCAGGGGTAACAATGTCTAATTAAACTGAGCCCACCTTAAGTGAATTTCCAACACACAAAATCCATGGCATCTACATATACTCAGTGGCTTCTCCTGTCTTCTATGCAATAGTTGTATTACAGCTCTAAGTTAGAAAAAACTGAGCTGGCGTTTTTAAAAATCAATTTGAAAGAAAAATGCTCTCCCCAAATAATAAATAGGTTCTTATTGAGAAATGATTTTTGTTCATTGACCTCATTCTAGAGATTATCCAATAGTTTTCAACATGGAATCAATACATGATAGAGACTCAAAATATCAATATATGTTAGCTAATCTGTGCCACAGTCATGATCAATCCTCTACAGAGAAAATAACCTTGACTGATTTTGTACCATTTAAAACAATTAATTTTCTGCTGTTCACACAATTTTCACAAACTTTAAAGAAAAACTTATGAAGAATAATCTTGATGTTTTATAAACAGATTTAATCAAATTCAAAGCTAATGATCTAATGTTGATGCATCATATAATTCTCTCTGCCATCAAACATCACATTTGGACTTTCTAATTACATGAGAAATGAAGGTTATCTGAGGTACTGGACCATAAACACAAATCAATCGAATTGCAATGGGCCAATGAACTTGTCAAAAAGACAATAGTGTCCTCCCCATCAGCTTATAGGAGTGCTGAGATATCAGGAGACTTTGCAAATTTTAACCTGTCACATGAACTAGTCTATTTCGAAAATTTCAGCAAATACGTGGTGTTTGTAACATCAGTTTTGTACTTAATATTTAACACCTTGCCTCCTAAATTTGATAGTAATCATCTCTTCATGGACTTTTAACACTAGCTGTTAAAGAATAGAGCATCTCAAAACTGAACACAGTGGGTCTTACTTCAGATTCTGCGAAAGACTGAATAAAGAATGATAAACATAGATAGATACCAAACCATGGCTTATGGTTAATGAATACTGAATAATGAGTAAGTAATAATGGCAAATTTAAAAAGTAATTCACCATTTCTTAGCATAAAAGATTGTGGTTGTTTCTGTCATATTCACAATCTGGTTTGTAAAATTGATAACAACTCTAATAGAAATACCGTAACTTTCAAGGTATATCTTCTACACAGAGCCAAGTTGAAATATAATGACTGTTACCTAGGCAGTTTCTTTCTTAGGTTTCTTTTGTCTCTGAATGACTGGTTAAGCACACTTATAATTTAGGTGCACTGCTAATCTTGCTGGAGTGATTAGTCCTCCTGAAACAATCTTTCCCAGCAAATCTGAAACTCACCCAAAACTTCAGCTGGTACAGACACAGCTCCTTCCTCATTTAGAAATGAAATAGTTGGTAATAATCTAACTTGGGACTTTCAGGATATGAAATCACATTTATTCAAACATCTATATTAGCATTACCGTACTCTACTTGCCAAAACTTTTCATCTAAAATATTAGATTTAGAAATTCTTTTTCTAAATGCTCCCTGTTTTATGAAAGAAATAGATATATTTCCAGGTGAAAATTCATTAAATTTATGTGAGAGTTGAAGTGCAGAGTAAACTGATGGCTACTAATGACAATTACCGAAAATATTTGTGGAAAGAAGACGGAGATGAAAGAAGAGGAAGAATAAAAGGAAGATGTCTGCCCAGTGTCTCTGACAGAGATTAATGTATGGAGCACCCATCTATGATCTAAGAGGATGTTGAAATTTGTATATTTCTCAGTAGAAGGAACTGCAATATCATTTTGGATACATGTCTGATGACTACTTATCAAGTGGATATGCAACACCTGATATAAAGGTCATTTATGTCTATTCCTAATTTCCAGGCTGCTATACACCTTGAACATGTCACTTAAGCAATACCAACTTGTGCCCTAACTGGTTTGGCTCAGTGGATAGAGCGTCGTCGGCCTGCAGACTCAAGGGTCCTGGGTTTGATTCCGGTCAAGGGCAAGTACCTTGGTTGCGGGCGCATCCCCAGTGGAGAGTATGCAGGAGGCAGCTAACCGTTGTTTCTCTCTCATCAATGTTTCTAACTCTTTATCATTCTCCCTTCCTCTCTGTGAAAAATTAATAAAATATATTTAAAAAAATAAAAAAATACCAACTTGTAAAATTGACTCACATGTTATTTCAACAAATATTTTAATACCCGCTCCATAGCACCCTGAAGTCAAGCCCAAACCTTTTCCTCATGGGATAAGCAATATTTAAAAGAAAAACAACAACAACAAAAACTTTTAAAAAATCTTATCCTTTTTGAAACATTGAAATAATAAAATTCTAAGTGAATAAACTTTCAGAAAATAGGCATTTCTATATGTATGTCTGTATGTACACATAAAAGGATGAATTAATTTCTTCTCTGGTGATTTTGCAAAATTCATCATTAAAAGGTACATCAGATAGGGCAAGGTCAGCACAGAACATACTCAATAAAAATAACTAATTAGAGAACTGAAGATGTACCTTCTCTGTGTCTTTCTGATTTTTTTTTTAATACTAGCTTTGAAACTGGTAGACTGTCCCACTTAAAGCCCTAGATTTTAAATTGCCATTTCTTTTTACACCCAATTAAGTTGTCAGTATAATGAAGAATTGTCCAACTGAGTAGAGCTGTGAGGATCTTCTCACTGCTGATTTCTGAAGTCTTAATTTGCAGATGCTTTTGCCTAAAATAAGAATTTTAAGTCACCTCCTCAACAATAAGTCCTGTACTGTTTCCACCAACTTCAACTCAAAATAGTCAATGAAAAAAAGTGGCCCTTGTGTGGTACATACGGTAAAGGAAATATTTTCCTATAACAATATGATATTTGTGCTCTGAAAAAGAGACTGCCATGCCCTCGGTTCTTTGAAGGAATTGTTGTTGTTTTTCATTTGTTTGTTTTTTAAAAAGACCACATATATGACAGCTTAGTACTTTCCAAGTAGCTCAGCAATTCTCGTAAATCATAATATTCAAAAAGAACAAACAAACCAGACTCAGAAAACATGATTGGTGACCAATGCTGCCTTGAATAATTCTTAATGAAGGAGAACTACTTTCTTGTTAGATTATCAGACTGTTGTCAGCGAAGGATTTTAGTTATCTCCATCTACCAGAGAAAGTTAGGGGCTAACAAATACTAACACAACTCATCTCCAACATGTCCACATGACCAGAATTGACCTATGGACTTCCTGAGGCTGCTCCAGATAAACAGTTAGGAAGCACTTTTGTAATCGGTATTTTTGGGATCACTAAGTTTTTCTTAAAGTGAACAGTAAGTCAGCCATAATACTCGACGTCAGTTTATAACAGGTGTGGCAATATCTGGAAAAGTATATCTGCCATAAGATCCGAGAGTAAATGAAAGGCTCTTTAGAGTACAGGCAGTTGTTAGACCTTAGGAAGTAGCTTATCTAAGGATGTTGCTGGTTTGCAGTAGATACTAATGGCTTTTCTTTAGGGATAAAATACCTGAACTCTCATTTTTAAATAAATAAACACTTTATTATGAAAATCAATGTTTGCTTAGCCTGTGGGGCTCCGCTGTTGAGTGTCAACCCAGGAACCAAGGGGTCACCGGGTTCAATTCCCCATCAGGACACATGCCTGGGTGCAGGCTGGATCTCCAGTAGGGGCCCTGCAAGAAGCAGCCAATCTATGATGTTTCTCTCTCATCGATATTTCTCTCTCTTCTTTCTTCTCTCTCTAAAAAATAATGAAAACATTTATTTAAAAAAAAAGAAAATCAATTTTGCCTAATAAAGTCTTCTGAGGGACAAGATCTTTTACTAGTCCACTTTAAAATCATTTCATATATAGGGTTGCTATGTCATCATGGGCAAAAAATCATAAAAACAGTGAATGCATTAATAAAAACTCCTTTTACTGTTAATTGGGAGAGGAATAAATGGAAATATTAATTTAAAGGTTAAGTTTTTTCAACTACATCATGTTTTCTTAAAATCCAAGCAAAGCATATCCAAAATCCTCCTGTGAATGAAATATAATTTTCTTTCAGAACATTTATACTCATCAGGGAAAAAAGGTGAGGTTAATATGTCAAATCTTACATTTCAACAAACCTTACTGTCACATTGATGGAATGCTCAAGGAGACACTAGTTCTCATGCAAGTACTAACTTAGGAAGGTGTAAGCTGAATACTGTGAGTGCACTTCTAAAAATAGACTTCATTCTCCCCATACATTACATATATAACTGTCTTGTTACTTTAACCAAAATTATGGTTTCTTGTCAAACAGAGATTGTAGCTTCTTTGAAGGTAGGCAGTGGTAATGTCTTTTCCATCTTTGTCTTCCCAATGTTTAGTACAATCCCTGGCATAGAGAGAACTACATTACCAAATAAGTAAATTCATGAATTAATATGAATTGCTTTTCCTGTACAGTGTTCTTAATCTAGATGCGGAAATATCTGCTGTTAATTCTGATTTTTAAAAATAAAACTCTAAATGAAATGCTGGAAGAAACCATTATTTAGAAAATTATTTGTTCAATTTGACATTTATTCACTCATTTACTGAAAATTTATAACATGTAAAATACTTCCCTGGATGTTCAATATTGATCAAAACACAGCCCTGATCTCATGAATCTTCTAGTCTAAGCAGGGCCATCATCCTGGGATGAAAGGAAGGCTATGTCTCATTTTTCCTAAGTATGTTCCCTAATCACTTAAGACAAAATGACACTCAAATTTCAAGTGCTTTGCAGAGCCCACAGGGGCCCAATGGTGGCTTAAACATCTGGATAATAAAATTATTTAGTGGACAAAGCAGACTCAATAGCTATAAAAGAATTTTTTTCCCTAGCCTAAGAAAGATGGTTCTGAGTCCCAAAAAATTCTGCATTACAAATGTGACGGTGCCACTTAATCAAAATAACTTAAAATTATCTATTGATAATTATAATAGCACTGATAGTAATAATGTGGGAGATGATAATGATAACACCACCACTACTGAGATGTACTAAGAGCCCTGCTCTGAGGTAAAACGTGTTATGGATCAGCTCTCGCAATCATCTTCTCAATGGAAGACAGCAGGCCATCTGATATCTCCACCCAATGTATAAAGAAACTAAAGCTTCCAGAGGTTAATAAAGAGACACAGATCAAATGGCATGGTCAGGATTTGAACTCAGATCTGTTTGCTTGCAGACTGAACTCATAACCACACCTTCTATCACTCCTACATCAAAGGTGGTAGCATAAACAACCCCAAAGACAAAAACAAAAAACAAACAAACAAAAACCCTTTCCTATCCCCTCTTTAAATGTAGAACTGATACATGAGACTGTCTTGCTTCTCCTAAAATTATATAACTAATGATGCTGCATTCTCATAGGCATTACATACACAATGACAGGATTTACCAATTCCATGCCCTAGGACAATAGAGCAGAAATCATATTTTAAGTGTGACCATAGTCCAAGCTATTAACTACCTTGTCCTGATATAAAAGCATCCTCAAAGTACTGAAACGTGTGTTACAATGACATTCAGCACAAATCTAAGAGGGGGGGGGGATTCTTGATATTGTGTATTAGAGAACATTGCGACAATAAAGATTCTTCAATCCTTTCAAATAATCTGGTAATAAATGTACATTTTCAAACTTTCACATCAACTTATTTTCATGTGAAAAGCTGATTTCCAGTTCTTTGGATTAAGCAATCGTTTATAAACCACAGAAAATTTCTTTTCCAGGATTGTTGATGCTCCCCTCCCATCACCATGGCCATGGGTTGGTTCATTTAATGAACTCATATTGAATTACTATGAGCCAGGTACTGTTCTCTATCTGGGGATTCATCAGGGGCCAAGTGGCACAAGCTCAGCTTCAAAAGGATGATGAACAAAAAAAGAAAACATTGACGTTTTTCAGCAATTTTTGTGTTCTAGTCATGGTACCTTATGCTTCATACATGTGCGTCATCAATTTCTGAAAACATGAAAACAATCATAAAAGGTGCTAGGTTATCCTCCACTCTAAAGATGAGGAGCTTCAAATTCAGACTTAAGTGATGTGCCTAATCCCACACAGGACAGAAGCACGGGACTGTTAATATGAACCCTTGTTCTTCTAGCTCATGGGTGAGGAATTCTTGGAATTAAACAAATATACAAACAGATAAGAAGTATGCATTCCAACCTAGAAGGGTAAAAAATATCTGAAAGCTATTAATATTGATTTGCTAGTCTCATTCTTTTAAACATAAGCTCTCATCAGGGAGACCTAAACATTAGGACCAGGAAACCAGAGATCAAAAGTATCACTTAATAAACACACTTATCATCAAGCATATCAGAAAAAAAATTAATAGGCATAAAATTGTATCCAAAATCTATTAGTTAGACAGAAAATCCATGGTGTAAGGACCAAATGATATATATTTAATGCAAAATCAAGTTTAAAAATCTAAAATAAAGTGTACAGATATAAAAAGGCATGAAAAGTCTTGAAATATAAATTAAGACCCAAACTCATTTTGAAACATTACAGATAAGACAGTCTTTAAATTTTTCTATCTTTAACTAAATATATTAAGAACACCAGGATGTGTATCATATTTGTGTTTAATGTAGCAGTAATTCACAAGTCATTGTTTTGTTAATAAGATAAAATAAGTTGCTTGATCTTCTAAGGAGATATGTAATTAGGATTTTGATAATTAAATCTTAGATGAGGCATTTGGTTTGTCTGTGCCCTAAATCCCAATAAATTATGCATGCACAACTTTTAACACTGTATTCTAATTAGTAGCTTAAAATAAACTAATTTTGGAAGTCAGGAAATTGAATTTTTAAGAATTGTTTAAATTTTATCAATGAAAGCTACCCCCATATCTAGAGGTTATTATTATTTTTTTTTTATTAAGAGTCACTTGAGGACATTTTTCCTTTGCTTTTAAAAGAGAGTGCAAGGGAGGGAGCAGGGAGAAGGCAGGAAGGAGGAAGGGAGGGAGAGAGAGAGACCAATGTGAGAGAGACACATGGATTGGTTGCCTCGTGAAGGAGCCCCAACCAGGGCGCAGGGCTGAGTATCAAACCTTGACCAGGAAAGAAACCTGAGACCCTTAGGTTTGTGAGCAAATGCTCTAACCATTGAGCTCACTAGCCAGGGCAACACAATATCAAGTTGTCAAATATATAAACATTGATTATGTATAAAGGACTGTGAACAGTACTAGTATGCTATATCACTTTAAGAACTTCAGTAAACCTCTTTGCAAATTTCAACTCATAGAAATGTTCTGTTAACTTGGTCACATGATTCCTAGCTTGTGTACTTTAATATCTTTAGCCAATAAAGTATATAATTTTCTTCTACTATGACCCTTATAACTTCTCTATTCTGAGCTACCATGGTTTATGCCTACCTGTGATGGTTAATTTCATGTGTCAACTTGACTAGGCAACCAGGTACCCGGGCATTGGGTCAAACATTTTTCTGAGTGTTTCTATGAGGATGATTTTGGAAGGGATTATCATTTAGGTAAGTAGACTGAGTAAAGCAGATTATCTCCCCTAATGTGAGTGGGCCTCTTCCAATCAGTTGAAGACATTCATAGGACAGAAAGTATGGACCTACCCCAAGTAAGAGAATTCCTCCTGCTTAACCACCTTCAAATTGAGACATTGGTTTTTTTCCTGCTTTGACTCAAACGGAAGCATCAGCTCTTCCCTGGTCTCAAGCATGCCAGCCTTTGAGCCTATTCCTTCTTATATATGCATATCTCCATCCTCTTTTTGACTGCATGCCATTTCTCTGAGGACCCCTGACTAATATACCACCCACACTCACTACCAAATATTTATCAATTTCTGACCTATGTGACCATGTTCATGAAGAGACCTTGATATTCCTCCTCACTAGCTCTACTTGATAAAAGCCTATACATTCTTCAAGTCTCAACTCAGAGGTCTCTTCTCTCCCATGATGCCCTAAGTAGGATTTTTCCACACTGTATGCACCCGTAGCATGTTAGCACTACTTTCACAACACGCCTGTCTGGCTGGGCAATGTCTTATAGAGATACCCGCCACCCCGTTTCTGAACATTTGCTTCAGGTCACTTCACCTTTATGAAAGACCTACCTTGTTACCTGTTTTGCGATCTGAAAGGATCATGGGTGAGTTCTGCATATGAAAAGGTGAAGAGCTAGCACAGCGTTCACCGTTTGTTCTGCAGGGAGCCTAGGAGGCAGCTCGAGTGCCCGTCAGGCTCCTCCCCTGGGAGCAACACTCAGCCTCTCAGCATCCCCCTGCTGCCGCTCTATGTCTGGGGGTATCTGTGCAGCATCTCGAGTTACTATGTGCATCCCTTCGTGAGATGTGTCTAAGGTGACTGCTTCTTCCCTGTCTGCCATTTCAGGAAATGGAAAGCTCTACTTCCGGTTAGCGAGGGAAACCTGTACCACAAAAATAACTTTTTAAACTTTAAAGAGCCAGAATACATATCACCACATTATTTCTAATTGGGTGAAACCCAGAGGAAATCTTAGCTGTAGGACCAAGAAAAAAATCACTTCAAATTCTGTGGTCCATCATGTCTTACATCACAAACAGATTAGACTAGGTGGTTACCAGATTCCCTTCTCAGCTCAACATTTCTGCAGCTCTATTAACAAGTCAATCTGCAGTAAACACGCACTGACTCGATATTCATTTTTAAATTGATAACAATATTACAATATGAAGCCAAAAGAATACTGGTCTCACTTATATGCAGCGACTCACAAGTGCACTCATCCTCTCTGAGCCCTTTTAAGACATAATCCCAGACTGAAAAAAACAAAAACAAGTAACGATGATTCAAAGCAAGCAACCTGCATCACCAACACAACGGTCCTTAAAAGACAGAGCACCAGGGACCATGAAGAGCCTCAGCTCAAGGTGCCATTTTCCCCAAATACTATTGCCGTCTCTCCTAAGTAGGGTCTCAGTACCTTGTCCACATGGGCTACTGCCCTTGTGAACACTGAATCACCAAGGATAGTTCTCTTTATGGACTAAATATTAAGTAGCTCTTTACTTTTATGGTACTGTCCACCACCACCCCTTTTTAGCATGGAAATATAGTGCACAGAGAGGTTTTGTCATGTTGGTATCAATTCATTCCTAGTATTCAACTATTTTATAAGCCTTTTATAATTGCCAGCAAGTTCCCCTGTGTGGGCCACCCTTCCTTTTGTTTCAGTCTTTCATAAAAATCCTTTTGTGCGACAGGCAGGCAGCTGTGCTTTGTTCGTTAATGTTTCTAGCCTGGATCCCCAGCCGAGACCACTTTATAACATAACCGGCAAAGTACCATTTTCACAGCAGGGACAACTGTGTTCTTCTTCAGAAAGAGGCATTAATAAAATGAGACTGTAATGAACATGCTAATTCTGATCACAGGGTACTGCCTTCCCCCTGAAAAACGGCAAAAGTTTATTTTAACAACTTCTATATGGCTTACTTTTTTTTTGAAACTGACATATTATGCAAACATCTCTTTCCATGTCCCTGTGAAATGCCTTCTCTGTCTTATCCAATGTCTCACTCTCTGTTTTATTATCTCTCAGTGACAGCCTCCTTCCGGGAGCATATTTTTTCCATCTTACAAGAACTGACTTGCTAAAATAGGTATGTCACTGAATCTTAGAAAGCTAGAGAGAAGGGATCCCAGGGATCACCACCAACCCAATCCCTTCTCTGTGTATGAGAGAAAAAATCCAAAAATCAGGAGAGTTAACAGAGTTGCTCAAATGCACAGCTACTTTGGGGCAGAGCGAGAGTTGAAACTCAGATTACTAGAGATTTAGACTTAAGGACTTTTGTATGTTGTTTTATGTCTTGATGATGATCATTCATAAAATATGATGCATTTATATAGAACAGATACTCAATATAAGTATTGTTTCATAAAATCTAATCTAGTAAAATCTAATCTAATAAAAGAGTAATATTGAAAATAACCATTTCTCTGGGACCCCTAAGCCACGCCCACCAGCAAATCAGAGTGGCTATATGCAAATTAATGCAGCCAAGATGGAGGCAGGCCAGCCAAGGAACTAGGTCAAACAGGAGGCTTCCATTGCACCAGGAGTAAACTGTCTGCCTAGGCTGGCTGGGCCTCTCTCTGCTCCAGGCAACATAGTTGCAATTATAGAAGCCACAGAGCTGAAGCAAACAGGAGGCTTCCATTGCACCAGCGATGGAGGAAACTGTCTGCCTAGGCCAGCTGGGCCTATACTAAGGCAACATTCTTTCAATTATAGAAGCCATGGAGCTGAAGCAAACAGGAGGCTTCATTACCTTCCTAGGCCTTGGCTTAAAGGAACAGTATATCAATTATAGAAGATAAATAAACCCCAGAAACCTGCTTCCAGCCAGCCTTGCTGGGACATTGGGTCAATGGGAGCTGTGGGAAGCCTGAAAACGGCCCTCAGCCCGTCACCCAGGCTGGCCACACCCCAATGGGGTGAGGGTCCCCACTGGGGGGCTTGGCCAGCCTGCAAACAGCCATCAGCCCCTCAACCAGGCTGGCTAGGTACGCCAGCAGGTGGACATCCCCTGAGGGGTCCCAGACTGCTAGAGGGCACAGGCTGGGCTGAGGGACCTCCCGAGTGCACAAATTTTTGTGCACAAGGCCTCTAGTATATCTATAAAACTAGGTAACTTAATTCCTCTCAGTTTTGGTCACCTAACTTTTTTAGACAATAATTTTATTTTGTATGTGTTCGATGGACAAACTGGTTTCCTATCAGTAGATAAGAGAAACAATGTTAGATACAGAGTGGGGCAAACATAGATTTACAGTTGTGCATGTGGAAAATAATAAATAATTAATAAATTATACATAAGAATAAACTCTGTGTTTTGTATACTCACAACTGTAAACCTACATTTGCCCCACCCCTTATTAATCCTACCTCATGTTACTGCTGGTGGTATTCTGGGGGGCAGTGTTATTTGGGAATGGGCAAGTGTTGGGGGAAAAATCCACTAAACTTAAAAAAAATAACAGTTTACATGCTGTTTGGGATGACAACAAAATTTGTATTTTCTAATTTCTACATAAAAATATAAATTCAAGAACATGACATTTAGTCAGATAGAGGCACACTTGATTAATTTTTCTGTAACTTCTCTCATAGAACAGGAATTATGTAGCCAGAAGGAAGGATTCTTGGTGTCCTTCCGCTTGCCTGGAAGAGGCATGACTGCCTTACAGGAAAGTCTTTGGATGGCAATATTTCCTTTCCCATGCCCAGTGGCTGATAACTTAATGGAGAGGACATTTACATCCTGATATCTTTGATCAGAAAGAAATAGTGACCAGTGAACCAAAGGTTCAGAAAGAACCAATTCCCTCTGGCTTATGATCCTTCTTCTTAAAACACCCTCTCTGGTCCTATTCTTACTGCTCACTGGAAACCTGATATCCAATCCAAAGTCCTTAGTAGAACTCTACAATTAGTTAGGCTCAGCCCTTAATACTTTCTGCGTGACATCTGAGGCCTCCAGTTAATGTTCTGCTGAGGAGGGAATACACATGGTGTGATGGACATGCTCAGCCTCCTAAACCACAGAACTAGAGAGCTGGGATTTGCTTATGTTTTCACAGCTACACAAAAAAAACTTGAAAAATGACCTAGAGACTGTAACTACCCCATTTAACTCCCCCTTCTTCCAAGGCTTCTTCTAGGAACTATAGTCCACAGTGTACAAGTGGTAATTGCCTGAATAACTCATTCCAGGGCATGCTCAGCCCAAGCTTGTAGTTATTCTTCCTTATGAAAACAGTTATTCAGGGCAAGGGCCATCTGAAACGAACCACAGAGGGAAACTTTTCCCTGAAATACTCCCTTCAATGCACATCGGTGGCCAGGGTATTCTTTCAACGTCTTCTGCATTAGCCACACAGGTTAGATGTTTAAATCTGCAATTAATTAGGTTCTCTGGTAGCCGGTGTGAAATAAATTAGTAATCTCCATCCAGCCCAATTAGACAAAACCTATCAGGACGGTGGGCACATTTTTGGCATGATCAGCAAAGTGAGGAAAAACATAAATGACCCACGTGGACCAAATGAGCATCTGATTAGGCCTCCAGATGACAAAGTGTAAAGCAGTTTCCACCCACTGCAAAGCAAGTGTAGCTGTCCATGTGATTTGTGAGAGAAAACTAACTTCAAATGGGCACGAGGTGTGATATGAAACCCTTCACTTTTGTTAATGACACTCATGTTCTAGGAATGTTAGTTTACCATTAGAATACTTTTAAAAGATGATCTTAACAGAATTATCAATAGTTATTTAAAATGTTTAAATGAAGAAGTAATTCTAAGAAACAAAGCTAATTTCTGAACCCACTTATTTCATCCTATAAGGATATAAGGATATATGAAAGCATTCTATTTTAAGGTTATGTTTAGACTACTTTTCCATTATTCAAAATACCTTTGAGTTTTTCTCACGAAACATTTCCAAAATTGCTAAACTTAGTCTTTAAAAAAATAAAGTTTTACTGTGTTACTAGAATCATAAATTTCATACAAATGTACTTAGATATGACAGATATTTGCATAGAAAGTCAACATCATATTGAAATTCCCCAATAGATTTGTTTTATGTGGGGGCTCATTAGGTAAAAGCAGATGAGATTGGGGGACCCTAGTAAGCTGGGAGGCAGAAAAACAAAAATCCATGTAAATGTCTATGTGAAGTCATATTTTCCTCCAACTTCTTGTTAATGTCTTCATTAAATGCATAAAAATTAAGTCAAGCCAAATGACTATCATTGTTTCCTTTTAAGGAATTTGTTCAAGGAACTCAAGAGGTAAAAAATAAGTTTCTGGTAAATTTCACTTAATTAGACTTTTGTAATACACTTTCTATGTAACAGCTTTAGTTCCTAACTAGGTGAATAAACGAAAATGAAAAATTTAAAAGATCTACAAATGAGTAGATTTTGCCTCAGAATAAATGGTTCTATAAGTTTCAGATCTGTTATGCATGCTTATGTGAATATATACATATGTATATTAATATATGTACATACTTTTTATAGTTTGTATTAAAAAATTGTATAACAGTCTTTAAGAATCCTTTCAGTTCTAAAATCTGACTTCTAACTCCTGTCTGCTCCTTTTTCCTAATGTCTGATTCTTGTCTGATACATTTTATTCCTTCATTTACCTTTTCAGGTATTTAAAACAGTTATTTTTAAAAACACATTCATGCAGTTCAATCATCTATAGTTCAGAGACTATGATTTCTGCTTTCATTGATTGGGCTTACTGTCCACTGTGAACTGGACCTGGTTTTCGTGCTGTTGAACTGGAGCCCATGAGCCCAACAGGGCATGAATGATCTCAGATAGGGCTGTATGCCTGGAACGAGGGTGTCTCTGATAGGTGAGTGTTTACATGGCTGCCTGTTCCACACTCTATGGGATCACTGTTTCTGACTAGCTTTTAGGTTAGCCTCTGGGTCCTGAATATTGCACTCGAAGTCTCACCTTACGCTAAAAACTGATCTTTCTCCTTTTACTTCCACCTTATGTTATATAAGCCTGTGTCCTGCTGGAGAGAGAAACTTCAGCCTGAAAGCCTATCATGCATTTGATCATTATCTTGGGATATCTTCTCTGGAGAGTCTCTTTGATTTTAGTTCCTGGACATTTCTTCTTTGCAAGCCTAACCATGTATTTAATTTAAATTTTCAGATATTTTATCAACTTTTCCATGTTGATAGGGGAAGAAGAACTTTCTGCATAAACCTGAGCTTGTCATAATGGTTAAGAATATGACTCAAATCTGACTTATTTGTTTTTAAGCAGCATTCTGTTACATGCATTTCAGATATCTGTATCCAGTTGCTCAATATGTGCCCCCCTAGATTCAGATGTTTATATTATTTAAAATACATTTCAGCAAATAATGTAAATAATTTAATATCCTAAGATTCTTGGAATAACTAATTGATTTTGGTATTAAATAATTCTAAAAGGAATGTTTTTGGAATTTATAAAACATATAAAGTAAATCCCCTCAATGGAAAAAAGTAAAATGGAGGAGAAATATTATTAATCTACACGTTTCCTCTGTAATTGTTAAAATGCAATTCCTTAGATATGACAGATATTCGCATAGAAAGTCAACATCATATTAAAATTTCCCTTTCCCTTCATCTTAAGAAAGCCTGTTTTGCCATAGCCGGTTTGGCTCAGTGGATAGAGCATCGGCCTGCGGACTGAAGGGTCCCAGGTTCGATTCTGGTCAAGGGCATGTACCCTGGTTTCGGTCACATCCTCAGTGGGGGGTGTGCAGGAGGCAGCTGATCGATGTTTCTCTCTCATCAATGTTTCTAACTCTCTATCCCTTCTCCCTTCCTCTCAGTAAAAAATCAATAAAATACATTTTAAAAAAAGAAAGCCTGTTTTTATAAATTGTGCAAGAAAGCAAAATAAAATTAAGAGCAAAATAAAACAAGTATGTATGACTGAAAAATAGATAAAAATGCAAAAGTTAGTCTGGAAATATTAACTATAAGGCAAGCCAAGTCAATTAATGTTCTTATCTCTATACAAAAGCCTGCTTTAGGTATATGCAGCACAGTATTATTAACCACTGTCCTTTATTTTTCCATTACTGTCATTCTAAAGAAAGTCCAGGGAGCAGGCTCCTGGACTGGACATTTGCCATGGCAAGCCATGCTTTGGTCAAACTGCATAAGCCACAAAGCCAGAGTCACTTTGAATCAACAGATGTTAGTTCAAGAAATATAAAAGATGGAAATAAAAACACATCATTTTGGACTTAAAGAAAGGTGCCTGACTTGTTTTGATTCCTCTGCTTCAGAATAACTCATCTATAAAGTAGAAGTTGCTCCTTTAATTCTGTAAATATCAGTCATTTGTAAAAAGGAGTTGCTGAGCTCGGTATGAACTCCATACACAAGTAATGCTGCTAACATGCAGAACAGTAGCACACCCTGTTTTCTTTAGTGTTTCCCACCAAAAATCAAAATGGTAACTGGCATTTGAAATCAGAATTTCTTTGGGATTTTTCTTTTCTCTCTCTGATTTGCATTTTCCAAGACTCATGAAAGAAGTCATCCACTGTCTATTTAAAAGTTGAGCTCTTATAAACATTTGATTTCAATTCATTTCCAATGTAAGTGTCAGGACAATGCTGGTCTTTTTGATGGCTTTACAATAGAACATCTGGGATACAGAATTTCAACAATGACATGAGCAACAAACTTGCACTTGAGTACTTACCACGCAAAACTGTGAGTCTGGTAGATACACTTATTTCTCCAACATTATTCGAGGCCACACATTCATAAATGGCCTCATCCCGGGGAGTCCTTAAGGGCTGTATTCTGAGAACTGATCCAGATCCATCATCAAACTCTATTACCTATTAGAGGAAGCGATAGCTGTCACAGGTGTTGTTACAATTGTCCACCCCTGAGCTAAACCTCTTAATGAAATGGTGAACCGGCCTTTAGGCTCAGATTAAACTCGGCAGTTTTGAGATTGCATTTTTATACAGTGGCAAAATGGAATGTTTGGATTAATTTAATGAATCCACTGAACAAAGGGGCAAAAGACATGAACCTACATATGCAAAAATGCAGAATTCTCGTCTCTGCTGAAAATCATCCGGGATTCACTCACGCAAATATTCTAGTGGGTGTATCTAGGGCAATTTGACCCTATTAATTCTGCAAAAGACTTGCTTCTATGATGCATAAACGTCTCAAATTACTCTATCTCTGAAAACATATTTGCACAGGTAGATCCATTCAATAATTAGACTGTAAGGTGAAGAAATAAAGCATGCCACCACCAAGCTTTGGTGGTATAAGCTGCCTCATCTTGAACAGGATAGATGAGTGAGCCATGAGGAGAAACTGCATAAATCTAGCACTTAGGCAGCCAACAAGAAGGCTGTCACAACCCAATAGCCTAATGGCATGCGTTAATTTTGCCATAAATCATTCCAGTGTTTGTTCTAGCTTAGCATTTTCTGCATTTTTAGGGCATTTTGCTGTAAAATGGAGGCTTGCTTCACCAGGCAGAAAATGAATGTCCTAAACAGTCAGCCTGAATTCACTATCATTATGAACACAGCTGAGAGAGTTAGCAATCCTAGGTATTTATCAGCCACTTCAAGTACTACTTTTAAACAATGATGATATTAATAAATATGTATTCAAAACTATGGACTCTTTTCTGTAACTATGCTGAGTTTTTTTTGTAGCTGTTCCCTGAGATACTGTGCTTCCCCCACCCCCCTGCATTTCCTGGGGGCTTAAATTGTACATATGTACATGGGCTTAAATTATGAAATAAAGAGAGAATGCCTTATAAATACATTTATGGAATGTTTAATCCAGGATGTTGTGTGTGAGTATGTACATCAGCATATGAAAAAAAAGAACTGTGATATTTTAAAAATATATCCATTTCAAGTTTTTTCTGTATTCTCTTTATGTTTGAAATCCACAAAGATAGCCAAAATGCCTCACTTCTCAATGCAGCACAATCCACTTTCAACTCTATTCAGCTTGCATTTAGAATAAATCTACTATGTCTCTTGGGAGTTTCAGTTATAAGAATACTAGAGGCCCAGTGCATGAATTCGTGCACTTGTAGGGTCCCTCATGGCTGCTGGCTACTGGCCTGGTACTCCCTCCTGTCCCCCCAGCCACCTGCTGCTGCCACCACAGCCGCCACTGCCACAACTGGCCCAGGTCTTTCTCCCTTCCCCAGCCACCTGCCAGAACCAGGGCCTCCCTCTCTTCCCCTGGCTGGCCTGCCCCCTGGTCAAACTCCCAGAAGAACTCTGGTCAAGGGGGCAATTTACACACTCTGTTTTTATTATATAGGATTTGTCAAACATGCCATATTAAAAAAAAAAACACACACAAAAAACAGCATTTATGAGCATCTTATGGCTTAATGGGGAGAAAGATTTAAACATCTTTAACACCAATTTAAATTCTGACTCATTAATTGTTACTTGTCATTGTATGTTTACCTTTCTGAACTATTTCCTAGATTTAGACCTAAACTCTCACAACAAAAACTATACCACATGTTTAAAGCTGGTGTCGTTATTTCTGATTTGAAAACCCTATTTAATATCCAGTAATTAATGAACTGTACTTAAACTAGGCCAGACACTATATTTGGCACTAGAGATAGAATAAGAAACAAAATCAGTTTTATCTACTGCTTTCATTGGCCTTATAAATGAATGAAACCAAAAATAGACATATATAATGTTACAGATAACAAAGATTCCCAACCCAAGACTCAATACTATTCAATGAAGGAGCTTTGTGTGAAAATAAATAATTTTTTCTAAAAGTATTTACGTGACTCTGATTAGGAATTTTGTGCTAACAGAGTTTGTGCTTTGAATATTTACCATTGTAATTATGATTCTGTCAAGAAGCCATCATCATTAGCAAGCATGATATCAAACTACTCTTTAACAAAAATTACCCTTTTAAATTTTTTTAAAATGTGCACCAAAGATGTACACACATCATTTTCTAAAGAATGTAGGAAATATTTCCCAAAGGTTATTTAAGATTAGCTTTTATTTATTTTAAAATCATTGTAGAGATCTGATTTTCAAATAAACAATGAAAATATTTTTGTTTGTAAACTACAGTCTATATTTCAATTTTCACTAGTGTAATTAACTAGGTCCTTTATGCATTTAGACCATTGATTGCGCTGTGATTACCACTGAAAAATGAGTATTATCAAATAGTTCTGAACTTTGTAGTTGCTGTGTTTCTTTAACTAGAAATTGCATTTGCCAATTTGTGAATAAGGCCATGAAGTAGATTAGAAACTCAACTACGAGGAAGTGAGTTTTATAATTTGAAAGTCTTAGTATCATCTAAAAATAAAGTTATTCTCTTTATATCTTAAATTATAAGCATAATATTTTGTTGTTTCCTCTAATATTTTTCTATGTAGCTTACCACCTATTTTTCTCAACCAGAATGAGCAAGTTTCTAAATCATAAGGCTCTCACAAATACCAAAATAATATCTGAATTATTTTTCATCCTCATCATTATACTGAGCTTTCTGAATAAAGAAAATTGACTTCTTCAATTGGTTTAACTGCAACTTCAATCTGGTTGGTTCTGTTTCTTAGAGAGTATTACTTTGCATTAACACACTAGAGCACACTCCTTATTCTAGTTCACGATACTTGCAAAACACAGGTGCAAGGTGGAGTGGGCAACTTCATTTTCTATCCACTACCTATTCCCCTTGCCCCTGGTAATAGGAACTTGATCCCTTTGGGAAAACACAGCTCCCTCATTCCAGGCCATGGGGTTGAATGACACTAATTTCATTCCCAGCAAAAGATGTAGATTCTAATTAACTTAAACAGTACCGTCTAGCTGTCCACACCAACTGGTTTAAGGATGAACACGTAAGTCAGAAAGGGTCAATGACAGAAACACAATGGCATAGAACGCCATCACTTATCCTCTAAGCTCGGTTGTGGGAGGATGAGTGACTTCATCTGAGGATGAGGCTAA
>PVJC01018178.1:0-31647 GCA_004026665.1 Murina feae | reverse complement strand
CATCCAAGTTAGTGAAACAGAATACAGGGATAGACACAAATTTTAATATAAAAGTTAAAGTCATCTTCATATGGAAATTATACTATAAATATGGTAGCACTTCAAGCAACTTGGAAAAGACAAATAATTAAATAACCAAGTTGAAACAACTGGTTATCCATTTTTGAAAAAAAGCTAAAATCTTATTTCATTCTTCATTGTCCACCAAAAAGTAAATTTCTAATGAATCAAACATCTACATTTTCAAAAAAGATTATAAGTATGTGATTATTTCCACAAACCTAAAGTAGGGAAAGAATTTCTAAATATGACACAAAACCAAAAATAACAGAGAAAAAGATTGATATATATTTACTCTAAAAATGTAAAATTTATATACGGTGAAAAACAATAAAAATTGAAAACACCAATTTAAAACCATTTGCAATACAAAAACAAAAAGCTTATTCTTTAAAAAATAACAGTATGCAATTCAGGGTTTTTTAATATGCTGATAGAATTGTGCTTCCACCATAATCTAATTCTATTATATTCTCATCACCCCAAAAAGAAACCCTGTACTCATCAACATCCTTCTCTTTCTCCTGGCAACCACTAATCTCCTGTTTATCGCTATAGATTTGTCTATTCTGGACATTTCATACAAATGGAAAGTATTCAAGGTTCATATATTGTATCATGTATCAGTACTTTATTATTTTTTATGGCTGAATAATATTCCTTTATATGAATGTACGTTTTCTTTATTCACGCATCAGCTTACAGACATTTGGGTTGCTTTAACTTTTGGCTACTGTGAATAATACTGCTATGAACTTTTATATACAAAATTTTGTATGGACATATGTTTTCTTTTCTCTTGGGTATATACCTAGGAGTAAAATTGCTATGATAACTCTATGCTTAATTTTGTTGAGGGAGTGCCAAACTATTTTCCACATGGCTGCACAATTTTATATTTCTACCAGCAATGTATGAGGATTCTAATCTTATCTAATAAAAGAGTAATATTGAAATTGACCATTTCTATGGGACACCTAAGCCATGCCCACCAGCCAATCAGAGTGGCTGTATGGAGCCAAGATGGAGGCTGCCAGTCACGGAGCTGGAGTAAACAGGAGGCTTCCGTTGCACCAGGAATAAACTGTCTGCCTAAGCTGGCTGGGCCTCTCTCTGCTCCAGGCAATATAGTTGCAATTATAGAAGCCACGGAACTGAAGCCAAGAGGAGGCTTCATTACCTGCCTAGGCCTCGACTTAAAGCAACAGTTTCAATTATAGAAGATAAATAAAGCCCAGAAACCTGCTTCCAGCCAGCCTTGCTGGGACGTTGGGTCAATGGGAGCTATGGGCAGCCTGAAAGCCTGAAAATGGCCCTCAGCCCTGCACCCAGGCTGCCCAGGCACCCCAGTAGGGACTCAAACCCTGAAGGGACTGTGGACCACCTACAAACTCCCCTTAGCTCCTCACCCAGGCTTCCCAGGCACCCCAGTAGGGACTCGAACCCTGAAGGGACTGTGGGCAGCCTGAAAACGCCCCTCAGCTCCTCACCCAGGCTGGCCACACCCCAGTGGGGTGAGGGTCCACACTGGGGGACTTGGCCAGCCTGCAAACAGCCATCAGCCCCTCACCCAGGCTGGCCAGGCACGCCAGCAGGTGGACATCCCCTGAGGGGTCCCAGACTGTGAGAGGGCACAGGCCAGGCTGAGGGACACCCTCAATGCACAAATTTTTGTGCACTGGGTCCCTAGTTTCTTTGTATTCTCACCAAAATGTGCTATGACCTGCTTTTTGAATATGTCCATCCTAGTGAGTGTGCAGTAATATCTCATTGTGGTATCACTTTACACTTTTCTAGTGGATAAAGATATTGAACATCTTTTAATGTGCTGACAAGGCATTTGTATGTTTTCTTTGAAGAAATGTCCATTCAAATTTGTTGCCTATTTTAAAATTGGATAATTTGCCTTTTTATTAATGCATTGCAAGAAGACTTTCTATACTCTGAATAAAAGCCCCTTATAAACCCAGCCTGTGAGGCTCAGTGGTTGAGTATTGACCCAGTTCAATGAGGTCACAGTTCAATTCCTGGTCAGGGCATAAGCCTGGGGTGGGGGCTCCATCCCCAAGAGGAGTGTGCAGGAGGCAGCTGATCGAAGATCCTCTCTCATCACTGATGTTGCTATGTTTCTCTACAATTCTCTTCTTTTCTTTGAAAAAATAAATGAATTTTATTTTAAAAAAGAAACAATTTTTTATAAATTCAAGTGCAAAAGAATAAATAAAAATTAAAAGATAAAATTAAAAAGTCCCTTGCCAGAACTATGATTTGCAAATGTTTTCTCTCATCCATGGGTTGTCTTTTCACTTTCTCGATGGTGTCCTCTGAAGCACAGAAGTTTTAAAATTAAATGAAGTCTAATTTACTTTGTATTTTGTTTCTTGCACTTTTAGTGTCATATCTAAGAAACTATTGCCTAATCCAAGGTCACAAGACTTTATTCCCATGTTTTCTTCTAAGAATATAATAATTTTAGTTTTTGCAAATAGAGCTATGATCCATTATGAGTTAATTTTATATGGTGTGAGATAGAGCTCTTAATTCACCCTTATACACATATAAGGACTAATATTCTTAATATATTAAGTGTACTTCAATAAGAAAAATACAAATATATCAATAATAAAATTGGGCAAATGATATTGAGTTGATAATTTCAACCAATCAATCTATAAAAATATATCAACTTCAAATAGAAATCAAAATTAAAGTTAAAACAGTTATTTTTTTATATTCAGTAAGGTTGGCATTAGTTTAAAAGATTCGTAAAATCCAGTGCTGAGGATGTATGGGGACGTGAGCATCCTTGAACATGAGTGGGAGCAATTTGGGTCTGAATGTAAGATGTCCTTATGCTTTTAACTAGAAGGTCCATTTCTGTGAGTTAATTCTTTAAACAAGAGTTAAGCAAATGCACATAATGTATGCATACTTAGGGCTATATCCTATATAATACATGCAAATCTATTTTTGAAAACCAAAACCAAAATGAGGGTGTGTATCTATCAAAATGTTAAAATATGCCAAAGTTTTTGAAACAGATAATTTTCTTTCTTTTACACCCTCCATGTACTAGCAGAAACTTTTCCTCTGTCATCAAGAAAAAAAATAATTTTATTAAAGGAAATAACTTGATCTTTATTAAGAAAATCCAAAACCTTGCAAAACTTTTTAATATGTTCCCACATATGACACATACACACACACAAACCTACCCCATCCTCTCTCCTCTTCAAAAAAACAAAAAAGAGAGAGTGATATTATTTAGTATTAAACTCAAACATTATTTTTATTTCTATTATTGGTTTGGATATTTTAGAAAAAGTTTTTTTTTTTTGCCAGAATTATTTAACTGATTATATTAATTTTCTAATTTGCTTTATAAAAATGTAAGTTCAAAGAGTAGAAGCCATATTTCATAGGCATCATTTTTCTCTGCAAGAAGTTTATGGAAATTGTCACAAAGTGCATTGATTCGTAATGGTTTCTTTTCTCTTTTGCCATAAGAATAAAGATATAGTTCCTGAAAATGTACATAGATGACTAAAAATGTGTTATGTTACAGAATTTATGACATAAACTAGGGGCCCGGTGCACGAAATTCGTGCATGGGCGGGGGGGGTCCCTCAGCCCAGCCTGCCCCCTCTCACAGTCTGGAAGCCCTCAGTGGATGTCCTATGATGGCCCCAGTCTGCCAGGCGCCTTTTGTGTGTGTGTGTGTGTGTGTGTGTGTGTGTGTCGCCACTGGGGACCTGCCCCCAGCCACATCTGAGGCTCAGAACAGTCCTCCTGTGTGTGTCTACCTGCTGGGGGCATGCCCCCAGGCACACCATTGAGGCTTGGAGCAGGCACCCCCTCTATGTTGATCTCTCAGACTCTTGCCCTCCCCTGCATGTTGTTCTCTTTTTTGAGCTGTGGCCAGGGCTGGGTGCTGCCTGCCTCCCAAGCTTGCCTAATGCCCGTCTTCCTCCAGCCACCAGAAAGCAGGGAAAACCCCGCCTCGTGGTCAGGCCAGCCTTTTCCTGCTCCCTGATTCCCAGAAAGGACCTGGGGAGCTTCCAATCAGGCCCCCAGCCCCCAAGAGCTTGCTTTCCCACTCCCCAGTGCCCCCCAAAGGCCTGGGGAGCCGCCAAGCAGACCACCGACTCTTTCCCACTCACCAGTTCCCTGCTGCCTTCCTTTCCCACTCCCCGGTGCTGCCAAGGGGTCTGGGGAGCCGCCAAGCAGGACCCAGGCCTGCAGCCTTGCTTTCCTGCTCCCTGGTGCCCCACAAAGGGCCTGGGAAGCCGCCAAGCAGGCCGCTGATTCCCCCCCGCCACCTCTTTCCCGCTCCCTGGTGCCCTGCAAAGGGCCTGAGGAGCCACCAAGCAGGCCGCCGACCCTGCTGCCTCTTTCCCACTCACAGGTCGTGGGTCCTGCACTATTCTGCCCTGCAGCCGCTTGTGCACTTGGGAGGTCCCTCAGCCCGGCCTGTGCCCTCTCACAGTTTGGGACTCATCTGGGGATGTCCACCTGCTGGCGTGCCTGACCAACCTGGGTGACGGGCTGATGGCTGTCTCCAGGCTGGCCAAGCCCCTCAGGAACATCCCTCACCCCATTGGGTTGTGGCCAGCGTGGGTGAAGGGCTGATTGGCGCTTTCAGGCTTTAAGGCTGCCCACAGCTCCCATTGACCCAATGTCCCAGCAAGGCTGGCTGGACGCAGGTTTCTGGGGTTTGTTTATCTTCTATAATTGATGCTGTTCCTTTAAGCTGGGGCCTAGACATATAACGAAACCTCCTCTCTGCTTCACCTCACCTCACGGCGTCTATAATGACACAATGTTACTTAGTGGTTATGCCAGGGCTGCTGTTTCCTTCAGCTCCCGAGGATTCTATGATTGTTATTATGTTGCAAACATGTGTTTTGCTTGAGGATAAGCGAAGTGGAGCGGGCTGCAGTTTCACTTTCACTCCTGCTGCAATAGAAGCTGCCGTTTACTCAGGTCCGTGAGTGGTGGCCGCCATGTTGGCTGGGCTAATTTGCATACAGTTGCTCTGATTGGCTGGTGGGCATGGCTTACCCCGCCTCAGAGAAACGGTTACTTTCAATATTACGCTTTTATTAGTTAAGATAACAGCTATAGCCAATGTCATAAATGTGAATATGCAAATGTGAACCTTGATATTTATTTTAAACAGCAAAATTATATTTCATGTCTTATTTAAAAAAGCATAAAGATACTTTTATGATTAGGCAAAAGGACCAAGAGTACTATAAAATGAATGTATAGCCTATAAAAATACAATTCCACCATGCCATAAATTACAGTTAGGTAAAGCTAATGGGCTAGCTATAATAAATATTAAACACTTGATTAACAATATGTACATCTGCTTTAGAATTTAGGAATCCTTTTGGAGAATTATGTTAATAGACATAATTTTTTGTAATAACTGTACATGGAAATTTGAAATAAGATTGATTTTACTCTTAACAATATATTCATGGAGTTGTATTCAAAATCCTTCCATCTATCCTTTTTTAAAAACATACACACACACACACATATATTGCATCATAATTAGCTTTTGGAAGTGTTGACAAACATTCTGCTTTAAGTGTGTGATTGGACAGTGGGACTAACTTTAATTTTCCTGCTTTTCCTCTGTTTTCTGTCTTTTCCAAACATTTCCCTTCCTTTCCTACTGAACTGATGCTAATTGTGAGAGAGCAATTTAAGCTACATGTCTAGGCATAGCTGGAAGGGACAGCCACTGTTCTCTGTTGCTGGTAGCTTAGCTTTCCAGGATTCAGTTTGCTTATCTGTTATCTGTTGACAAAAAGGGTGCCAAAAAAACAAAAAGTTCCAAAATGCCTGAGCCCTTTTTGCTCAGTGGTTTGAGTGTCAACCCTCGGACTGAAGTGTCTCGGGTTCGATTCCCGTCAAGGGCCTGAGGGAGGCAACCAATCCATGTGTCTCTCCCATATTGATGTTTCCCTTTCTCTCTCTCTCTCCCACACCTCCTGCCCCTCTATTCACTCTTTCTCTCTCAAAAAAAAAATTAGTGGGAAAATATCTTCAAAATAATATAGTCAGGTGAGGATTAAAAAAAAAAAGAGCGCCAAATGTCTAAGATTTTTTTTTTATCCTCACCCAAGGATATGTTTGTTATTGATTTTAGAGAAAAAAGCATTGATCAGTTACCACCCATAAGCAAACCAGCAACCTAGGTATGTGCCCTGACTGGGAATTGAACCCACAACCCTTTGGTGTACCAGATGATGGATGCTTCAACCAACTGAAACACCTGGCCAGGATCTAAGGTCTTTTTTTTTTTAAGGTAATTTGGTGTAGTAGAAAGAACATTGCACAGAGATGAAAAAAGTGAGGTTTATATCCCAATTCCACCTCTTAATAGCTATTTGACCTTGGAAGAGTTACTTTAATTTGATGAGTTTTAAAGTCCTCATGTATAAAATAGGAATAATATCAATCCTCATAGGATTGTTAAAGACTTACATGAGATAACATTGATAAAGCACTTAGCATAGTGCTTGGCACTTAGTAGGCTTGCAATACATATTAGGTCTCATGCTCTTTTACCTAAATCCCATAATTATATAAAGGTTAATTTCAGAGATTAAATATGGATGCTAATTGAACCAAGTTAAATAAAAGGAGAAGTGAAATAGAGGCCTTTGAAAGCCTGCATAGGTGTATTCTTCTCATCTTCACTGGAATGTGTATAGAGTAGATGCTCAATAAATTGTATATATAATTAGGATAAAAAGCAATTTAGGAATTATTCTTTGTTAATGTTCTCTGTCTTCTATAATCATACTCACTCTCATTAAGTCTTCCTTTACTCTCACAGCTGTTTTTAAATTTAAGTTTATTGAATGATACAATGGGGAATGTTATAGCTATTGCTTTTGGGCTATAACTGGGCCTGGAAAGCCATATTATTAGGAACCTAGTTTGTTTCTACTTTATGGGAGGCCAATAAGTTGATATATTATACCAACTTTGATAGATAGTGATCGCATGGGCTGTTGCATTGGCAAGGATGCTGTGGCTGCAGGAGGATGCAGGGAGTAAGAAGGACTGTGATTGATTAGTCATGCCTGCCATCCTGCCATGGGTGCAGCAAGGGAGCCTAGATGCCGGTGCACCATGTATTTCTATTTCATATACGTGAATCAGCTATACCAGAGAAGAAATGGAGGAAGGGAAAAAGTAACACGTAATTTCCAGACAAGAAGGAAATAATCGAGCTTATAAATGTTCCTCATTTAGTAGATTCACATTTTTTAGGTTTCATTTATATAAAAAAAAAATTTATTTCCCTCTTGAGAAGTCTTCCCTGGTAGGAAGATTTTAGCAGCCATGCTTGCTGTAAAAAAGTTTTATTTTTACTGTTAGAGGTTTTCCAGTAGAAGCAAAAAGCATTCATAAAATTTTGTTCTTGCCATTAGAGAGTTTGGCCATTTTGTGCATTAAATAATACCTAATATTACACTGGCCTTCTTTTTTTCATTTCTCATCTCTTGCATTGATTACATAAAAAGAGAGAGAACATCTAAAATAGCTTGTATTTAAATTTTTATTGACCATTCCCCACTTCACCATGAGCACCTTTCAAACACAAAATTTCATGGGTTATGCAAAAAATATGCAATGCCAAAGGGATCTCACTAATCCTATCTAATATAATAAAAGAGTAATATGCAAATTGACCATTACCCGAGACACCTAAGACACGCCCACCAGCAAATCAGGCCAGCAGCTATGGAGCTAGAGCAAACCAGAGGCTTCTGTTGTAACTGCCTGCCTAGGCTGGCTGAGCCTCTGCTCATAGCCATGCCCACCAGCCAAGCCATGCCTCCCAGCCAATCAGAACAGCTGTATGCAAATTAACCCAGCCAAGATGGAGGCCAGCAGCTATGGAGCTAGAACAAACCAAAGGCTTCTGTTGCAACTGCCTGCCTAGGCTGGCTGAGCCTCTGTTCATGGCCACGCTCACCAGCCAATCAGAGCGGCTGTATGCAAATTAACCCAACCAAGATGGAGGCTGGCAGGGCGGCTCTGCACTGGGAGCCTCCGCGGCCAACATAGCTGTGCCAGGTGTGTCAGCTCAGTGGGGTGGGGTGTCCGGCCTGGGGCCCCTCGGGGCATCCAGGAGTTCCCGTCCCGGGTCCACTGCCTGGCTCTGCCCCCCGGGGGCCTCCACCAGGCATGCAGGAGAGCGGGTCCTCCATGGGGCTTGCAGGAGCAGCTATCCTGGGTCCACTGTCTGGCTCCACCCCCTGGGGGCCTCCCTGGGACATGGGGGAGCACGGGGGCCTCTGCGGGGTGTGCAGGACCAGCCGTCCTGGGTCTGCTGCCTGGATTTTCCCCCCGGGGGCCTCCTCGGGGTGTCCAGGAGTGCCTGTTCTAAGTCTGCTGCCTGGCTCTGCCCCAGGGGCCTCCTCGGGGGCATGTGGGAGCGCCCATCCAGTGTCTGCTATCTTCATCCGCTCCCCCAGGGGCCTCCACAGGGTGTGCGGGAGCATCTGCTGCACAGTGCAGAGAATCCGAAGCCAGTCTGCTGCCTGGCTCCACCCCGGGTGTGTTCCCTCAGCAGCAGGGCCCCACCAAGGGATCCTGCACCAGTGTCCGCCCCTGGCTCGCCACCCAGCTCTGCACCAGGTATGTCCCCTCAGCGGTGGGGGCCCACCAGGCGTGTGCAATCGTGGGCCCTCCGGTGGGAAACGTCCAGGCCTGCACTCACCAGCCCTCTCACCCCCCAGTGCATGAATCCTGAAGGGGCTGTGGGCAGCCTGAAAATCGTCCTCAGTCCCTCACCCAGGCTGGCCAGGCACGCCAGCAGGTGGACATTCCCCCCCCCGCCCCGAGATGTCCCAGACTGCAAGAGGGCACAGGCCGGGCTGAGGGACCCCCACCCCCGAGTGCAAAAATTTTTGTGCACCGGGCCCCTAGTATTTTAATAATGGGAAATAGCTTTTTTGAGGGAAAATTAAAAAGTGCACATATTCAAGTTCCTACCAACATGTTAAAGATCAAGTGATATCTGATGAAATGGGCTCAATATTGAACAGGTTCTAGAGACCATCTATTATTAAGTCCTCCATTCTACTGATAGGAAAACTGAGGCCCAGGGAACTGAATGATTCTTATGCCTTAGTGAGTTAGGTAGACACCATGTTGGGATGGAATCCAAGTCTCTTTAGACTCAATCATAGCATTTTCTACTAAATGTTGCCTCTGAAAAGAGCTGTCAGAAATGAGATGATAAATGTATGTATTAAGGATGCTAGAAGGCTGTCTAAGGGAAAGGGTGAGCAGGTTGAAGTGGAAAAATATAGAAGGTTTAGTTAGCAATAGACATCAAATTAAATTAATTAGAACTAACCTCAAATCAGCAGAGCTTCTCAAAACAAGGAAGAGATATTTTGAAAGAGATTAAGAGACAACTGAAAAATAAACAATAGACTAAAGGAGATTCAGAGTCTGAATTCTTACAAATACAGTTTATCTGATTATTCTTTGAAAATAAATAGAAGTTAGAGGTAAAATAAGATCAACTTTGATATCCAATGAATATTAATCAATAATCAACCATTAAGGAAAGATTGCCAGAAACTTTGCTAGTGGGAAAGGAAAAAACACAGGAGACGACAACAAGCCATCACGGTGGGTATGTGGAGTGTCCTGGGGAGTTCTTTGGGGGAGTTCAGAGAGCAAAGCATGGCAGGATTGCTCTTTTCAGGAAAGCAGGGTAACTGCCAGCCCTGAGAAGGCACCCCAGGGTTCCCCTGTGAACAGACTGTCCTTCCTGTGCTTCTCTGCTCCAGTGGTGAGGACAGATTCAGGTCCCTCCATCCCATTCCCATATTTCCAGGAGGATCACAGATATGCATGGTCCTTGCCTTCCCTGCGAAAGGGAACAGCAGCTGACACATCCTACTATGCTCCTCAAAACCGGGGTCTCTAGAGTGAAATGAGCAGTAAATTCGTCAATCCTTTTCTCAAGTTGATAATTTTTCAAAAAATGTATCAGACACCTACAAATTGCAAGCTAAGTGTACCAACACAGTAATAGGGGCTTGGGTAGGACTTATAAGGTGATGATGATGATTACCATGATAGTAATAATAATAATGATAAAAATAATAGCAGTTTTCATCTATTGAGTCCCTATTGTGTCAAGTACTTAATTACTTTACAAGTGTTTGTCTTTATAACAAATCTGTGAGACAGGCATTATTATCACCAGTTTTATATGTACCAGTATATTGTATGTGTAGGCAGTCCCTACACCATTGGTTCAAACACCAGGTCTATCACTACCTATGTGTCTTAGAGAAATTAACTGAACTGAGTCTCAGTTTCTAATGCGCAAAATGGGAGTATTAATCCCACCTCATTGGGCTATTGGTAAAATGTCTTCCACAGAACTTCACCAACAAGAAGCTGCAGAGCAGATGTCAGATCCTTACCACTGCCTCTGTTCTTTCTCTTCTTTTGGCAGCAAGGAAGTCACTAGGAGCTTTTGCCAAGTTTTCTCACCAGAGAGCCCCTCTTGCTTCCCCCTCCCAACCCTACTTCTAAAAATAACTGCTGAGCATTGCAATCCCTGCGAGAAATATCTAAAGTGTGTTGTTCAGGCTGAAAGAAAGCCCTAAAGTCCCTCCTCCCCCTTGAATTTAGCAGAAGACCTCATTGCTCAGGGGCTTTTAGAATTTTAGCAAAAGACAACTTTGGCTTCTGGGGATGGGTGGAGATTGCCTAACCCCCAAACAACACTTAGAGTAGATAATATGACCTGTTGGATTTGGTAGCTGAGTCATCTAAAGAGATTGCTGACAAATTTTTTAGTTCCTAATAAAATTGGATTCTGGGTCGTCTTCTTAACCCATTAGCTGATGTCAGGAAAACACGTTGGAGGTGAGTGAAGAGAAGACTGTATTAAGAAAAAAAATGTATGTCTTAGTGGGTAGAGGAGAGAATTAAACACATAGATGTGCATGCACTGTTGCAAATATGCATGTTCTTTATGTGTCCTAAACTACCAATGACTTGATTATAACATTACTGCAACCTATGCTTACTGAATATTCTGAGGGTTTACTGGTTACAAAATGTCAGCTTAGTTTATCACAGATCAATAACTCGTTACATGCCCCAGAATATACAAAATCCAATATGAGCCAACTTGCTGTCACATCAAGACATTCAAATCCCACACCAATATGGACCTTTAGTCATGTGACTTCATTTTTCCTTCCCATGCTAGCTTTGGGGATTCAAATACTTTTTATATTTTGTTAGACAGAAAAATAATAAGTACTGAAGTTTACATTCCATTTGGAAATGTTGACAGGCGAAGGGAAGGCGTTGGATGAAGATAAGAATTAAGAACTTCATTTAACAAGACCTATAAATTTGTGTGTGTGTTGGCAACTGCCGGTGCACACAACTCCCGTCTTTTCTAGTTAGAAGTTATCAGGGCTTCCATGATTCAAATTAGCAAGTCTTTCTCAGCTGATCTTAGCTGAGACCGTTCTTGGTATCTGTCAAGGGAATGAAGATATCCAAATTGTCCTTAGATTGTTTACCGCATAAACTATGAGAAGCTGAAATATAGCTTCATTGAGGGGAACATAATTTACATGGCTATGCTAGCAAAATTCTTAAAAGGCAAATAGGAACACATTAGCATTTAAAAAAATCATTTCTGCATCTGAAAAAGTAGAATTTGGCATTTGGTATTACCAATCGGCTTGAGTCCACAGAAGTTTGATTGACATTTGGATACAGATGAGGAACTTCATTTAGTGTACCCACCAAACAAGAACTGACCACCCAGGGGCTAAGCAATCTGCTTGTCTGGATGACTTAGGTTTTAAGCCCAGAGTGCATATGCCAGGCACAGTGTTGTCATTTAATGAATAAATAATCTTCATCAATATTAACTTTATTTTTTTTGCCTAAGGCTATGCCCTGCTCAAAAGTCTATCATTTTTGGAGCTCTGGATCCTCTCCCTGTTACTGACACACGTTACTACTATCTGGGTAATTGGATACGGATGTATTTTAATTGCCAACCCTCTCCGCCATGACTTTCTGTCTTTGTTGCTTGCATATGAAAATGATTCTGACTTGAGAAAAGCTGCCCTACTCTTCTCAGGCCCTGCTGCAAAACACAACGCGCAGTTGACTGGCCACAGCAGACACAGGCATTGATCTTTTCACAGCTGGGTTGTTTGTATTCATGTGAGCTTAGGAAAAATATTGCCATTTGTATCAGGTGAGTGAATGCACCACTCCACCTCAGGCCTGTAAACCTCAACAGGGAAATTGATGGCGAAGGCAGGAGGCTTAGGCTTTCCTCAGGTAGCCCCTGGATTCGCTGGACAGGGCATATGAGCAGGACAGGGAGGCTTTCCTTGAAGTCTGCTTATTCTGCAGCTAAGAAAGAGCAAAAAGCTCTCCCCTAAATGTCTGGTTTGTTGGGTTGGAGGTAGAGAGGAGTATCAGGTTGTTAAACTGGGATCTTTATTTTATTTATTGATTTATTTCTAATAATTCTTTATTGTTGAAAGTATTACATTTGTCCCCCTTTTTCCCTCATTGACCCCCTCCAGCCCATTCCCACCCCCTGCCCCAGGTCCTCACGCAATATTGTCTGTGGCCATGGGCCATACATATATGCATACAAGGTTCTTGGTTAAACTGGGGTCTTTAACCCCTTATGTCCATGGCCACAAGTAGACGTTGAACTCTCTGGTAGTAAGTATAATATTTTGTGCACACATATATTTTTTTTCAGGTTCTATGAGCTGCCATCATGTAAAAAACATCAATGTACTAGACCAGTCTTTTTCAAACCTGAGCATGCATCAGCACTCTGGAGGGTTGTTGAGACCCTGATTCTTAGATCCAGCCCAGAGTGTCGGATTCAGTAGGCCTGAGCATGTGCATTTACAATACCTTCCCAAGTAACTAAGGTGCAGCTGATCTGGGACCACCTGTGAGGATCAGGGAACTAAACTAATGCAAGGTTTCCAAACCTACTCCCACAATGGAATCACTTGAACTTTAAAAAATTACCAGAGGAAAGTTGTTCTAGGTCTTTCTCCTTGGCTTGCAAGTGGCAGTCTTTTTCCTGTGTCTACTCACATTGTCTCTCTGTGGGAATTCCCCCCCGTGCACATATCCATGTCCAAATTTCCCTTTTTAAGAAGGACACCAGTCATGTTGGATTAAGGCCCACTGTAATGACCTAATTTAAATGTGGTTTCCTCTACAGAGATCCTGTCTCCATATAAGTCACATTCGAAGGTATTGGAGACTAGGACTTTAACATATGAATGGGGGGGGGGAGGGAAGGGCATTGCAGAATGCAACCTATAACATTAATGCTAATCTTTCTAACACCACAAACATCTGGGGCTAGGGGAGGGATAGTCTCTATTCTTTTTTTTCAGATATCTTATTTAAACCAAAGTCTTTTGTAATTGCAGCAAATAAATCTTTTGAAAATATTGTCTTCTCAGCCTGTGATGGCATACAATGCTTTGAGGCAAAGCAGCAAGACACCAGAATGAATCCCCAGGGTCATCATTACAAAAAGAGAGAATAAATGGTCATGGGTATGCATTGTGATAAGCTCATCCAGGTGACAACCATGGGTCACATCGCAAACAGACCCCAAGAAAATTAGAGTACCCTTTCCAGTTCAGCCGGCCAAGAATTTTCCAATAGGCTTACATGGCTGCTTTGCTCTGAGCATTGGCGAATCAGGAATAATGTGTTTTTAATGTAATGTGACAATATTTAAGGTGCTAGACAACCTTGTTTTCACAGTTTAAGTCTGTGCTGAAGGGGTGCTATGTTTTCGAAATGCTTAGGAATTCTTAAAAACAAAGCAAATTGTCTAATCATCAAGTGACACTTAGCAAGATCACCGCCAGGGTGGTAGAACAGTAGTAGTTGGCATGCAAGAGGGAGAAAGCAAAGACAGTAAGTGAGTGCACATTCAATATCATCCTGATATTTTCACAGTGGAGGAAGGAAAACAACACTTTCAACTATGAGCAGAATTAAGATAAGAGTTCACAGGGTCAGCAGAGAAATACATTTCTAACAACATCAGTGACTTAGAAAAATGCCTAAAACTGAGCAGAACTCTAGATGATCATTAACCAAGAGAAGAAAATACATGAATAAGCTCTCTGAAGAGTTTTGACTATTAACTACAGCTAATTCTTCAATTTTTCTCTATGTTCCAGCCACTCCTACCATCTTCCATTGACTCAGACATCTGCAGCTCTTTCCCATCTTAGAGTCTTTCTCATTGCTGATCTTTCTAGAAACACTTTTCCTTTAGCTCTTTACATTGAGCAATCCTTGCCATCTTTTAACTTCCTTCGTGAATGTTACCTCTTCAGTAAAATTTTATTTTACCATTCCTCTAAATATATTCCTTCTCCCATTTTTCTTTCATCAGAGTTCCACATTGTCTGCCACGTTTATTTGTTGGCTTTTCTTTTTACTGGAGCATAAATCTTAAAGGCAGGGACTATATAATCAGTGCGGCCTCTGGCAAGCACTTAAGATAGAATTTTTGAATGAATGAAGGAAGGAACAAACTAGGCTAATAAAGATTTCACAAATATGGACAGTTACCAATGTTACACTAGAACAGAAACACGTACCCATCACATATGGTTAACACTTTTTATGAAGTACCAACTATGAGTCCTACATGGGAACCTTATATTTATCATCTCAAATGTTCAAACCAATCCTGTAAGATAGATACTATTATCATTATTTTGTAGAAGAGCAGGTTAGTAACTTGTCTAGAACCACAGACGTCTGATTCAAACTGAGGATGATCTAACTCATACATGTCATTTTCATTTGATCATGAGAACAATTGTCCCTTAATCACTGTATTCCCCTGTAGCTGTAGATTAAAGTACCTGGTGACAGTGATAGAGATGAGAGAAGTGTTTACACTGTAAAAATAGATACAAATGAGACCGAGCATGTTTCAGCTTCCCTGCCTTCCCTTCATTTCAAGCACCTTGAGGTGCTCAGTGATAACTGTAATGGATTATGTTAGCTTTTGGGTATCACCCTGAAGCCCTATCTCTTAAAAATAATAGTTTCTAAGGAAAAACAGTAGCTTTTACTGTGGAGAAACCTGGGGGACACCAACATCAGTAATAAGACATTTACATAAACCTTCTGATATGATGCTCTGAGATGGGCTCAATATTGCTTCCTGGTTACTTTTGGAAAAAATGCCTAGAAAGCCTAATTTTAATCACAAGACAACTTAGAAAACTCCAAATTGAGACAAATAACTAACCAGTACTCTGCGAAAGTGTCCCATGGTCATGAGAAACAGCTCCTGCTTAGGAAACACTACAAAGACATGACAACTAAATGAAAGGTGGATCTTGGATTGACTTCTGAGCCAGAAGCAGGACGTTGGTGAGACAAGTGGTAACATTCAAATGAAGCCTATAGATTAGTTGATATTATTGTATTAATGTCTATTATTGTTCTATGGTTACGCAAAATGTTGATATAAGGGGGGAAAGTTGGGCAAAAGGTATAAGATAACTTAATATATTTTTTGTAACTATTTAAAAATTATTACAAAATGAAATGTTTTTTGAAAAGCATAGTTTCTATAAAAAATGATGTTCCAGTTTCTAAAAATTAACCAGTTAACTGTCACTATATTTTGCATTTAATTAAAAAAGGTCCGCCACTTGCATCTATAAATGCTTATGGCATACAGGTGGTTAAAACTAAAACTAAAACCCACCAAAGTGAATTTAGAACAAAGTTTGCTTATAAGTTGGGGAATCTAAGCATGGTGCCACTGGGAACCACTGTGCAGAGCCAAAGTTGTTTAGTGGATTCTGAAGGTACAATGTGGCAATGCTCACTATTCTTGTGTCTCCTACAAGAGGAATCAGGAAAAAAACTTGACTTAACCCTGACTCTGGGGCGTGCACTCAGAGAGTCTGTTTCCCACGGCACAGGAGTGGGCCTCCTGTCAACACAAGGTAGCTGTGCAACCCAGCCCCCCAAGCAGACCAGGGACCCTGATTCTCCATGTGAGAGGCAGCACTGAGCACCAGTGACTTGACTCTCAGTGTGTACACGTGGGAACTGTTTTTCATCATGCACCCACAAGATTCCTGATTCTCAGAGCATGCACACTGAGCTCCTGTGATTCTAATTCTTGGCACATGTGCACACAGAAACCCTGGTTCACAGGGCAAGGCTACACCAAGCAACAGAGACTCCAATACTTGATTCTCAGAATGTGCACATGGAGTCTCTGACTCCTGGCGTGCGCTAAGGGACTCTGATTTTTGGTGTATGCCTGTGGGCACTTCTTTTCAGCATGGCACATGTGGGGTCCCTGATTCTAGGTGCACAGATGAGGCCACACTGAGTGCTGGTGACTCTGACTCTCTGCATGCGTGGCTCCTAACCCATGGCAGCCACACATCAGAGCTCTTCAGTGACACTCAAATGGCGTGATGCCCCCACTGCACACGGCTTAGCTCCCCCCACCCCAACTTGGCATTTGGACCTTCTGGTGATAGAATGGGGAGACAATAAAACAATCCCCAGAGGAAAAAATGAGAGGAATTGCCAAGAAAGGAAATAAGTGAAATGGAGGCATGCAATATGACAGAAAAAGAATTCAGCCTAATGGTCACACAGTTTATAAACCAGATGGATGAGAAAATTAACAACCTATGCAAAAATCAGGAAGAAATCAAAAGTGATATAGCTACAATCAAAAACTCTATGGAAGGTTTCAACAGTAGACTAGAAGAAACAGAGGACAGAATTAGTGAGTTAGAAGGTAAGGTAGAGAAATAAGCCCAATCTGAACACCAACTGGAGAAAAAAATTAAAAAGCAGGAGGAGAGCCTAAGGGAGCTTTGGGACAACAGGAAACAAAGTCACATACATATAATAGGGGTGCCAGAAGAACAAGAACAGCAGTAAGGATTAGAGAATCTATTTGAAGAAACAACGACAAAAAAACTTCCTTGATATGAGGAAGAAAAAAGTTGCATAAGTACAGAGTCTTAAACAAAATGAATTCCAAAAGACCCACACCAAGACATGCCATAATTAAAATGGCAAATGTTAATGACAAAGAGAGAATCTTAAATGCTGCAAGGGAGAGACAGAGTTACCTACAAAGGATCTTCCATCAGATTATCAAATGATTTCTCAACAGAAACACACCAAGCTAGAAGGGAATGGAATGAAGTATACAAAGTGATGCAAAGCAAAGTACTGAATCCAAGAATACTCCATCCAGCAAGACTATCAATCAAAATTGAAGGGAAAATCAGGAGCTTCACAGACAAAAGAATGCCAAGGGAGTTTATCACTACCAAGCCAGCAGCAATGCAAGAAGTGCTAAACAGAATGCTAACAAATGAAGAAATAGAAAGAGAAGAAAAAACACAGGCAAAAAGCACAGAAATGGCTACAAATTAAGTACCTGTCAATAATAACATTAAACATAAATGGACTAAGTACTCCAATCAAAAGACATTGAGTGGCTGAATGGATAAGGAAACATGACCCATTTATATGCTGTCTACAAGAGATACACCTCAGAACAAGCGACTCACACAGACTGAAAGTGAAAGGATGGAAAAATATCTATCACACATGGAAATGAAAAAAAAAGCTGGGGTAGCAATACTTATATCTGACAAAGTAGATCTCGAAGTGAAGACCATAACAAGAGACAAGTAAGGCCACTTCATAATTCTAAAGGGATCAATAAAACAAGAGGATATAACGCTGGTAAACATATATGCACCCAATGCAGGAGCACCCAAATACATAAAAAAAAATTCTGTAAGATATCAAGGGAGATATTGACAGAAATATAATCATAGTAGGAGCCTTCAATACCCCATTAGCATCACTGGATAAATCCTGTAGATCAGCGGTTCTCAACCTGTGGGTCACAACACCTTTGGCAGTCGAACAACCCTTTCACAGGGGTCACCTAAGACCATCCTGCATACCAGATATTTACATTATGAATCATAACAGTAGCAACATTACAGTTATGAAGTAGCAATGAAAATAATTTTATGGTTGTGTCACAACATGAGGAACTGTATTTAAAGGGTCAGAAGGTTGAGAACCAGTGCTCCAAACAAAAAAATCAGCAAAGAAATAGCAATCCTAAATGACTCACTAGATCACATGGACTTAATTGACATCTTCAGAACATTCCATCCCAAAACTACAGAACAAGCATTCTTCTCAACCGCACATAGGACATTTTCAAAGATAGATCACATGTTAGGACACAGGCAAAGTCTCTCCAAATTCAAAAAGATTGAAATCATATCAAACATCTTCTCAGATCACAAGGCCATAAAATTAGAAATCAACTACAATAAAAACAATCATAAAAATTCAAACACTTGGAGGTAGAATAGCATGCTATTAAACAATGAGTGGGTTACCAAAGAGATCAAAGAAGAAATAAAAAAGATCCTGGAAATAAATGACAATGAAAACAATAATCCAAAATCTTTGGGACACAGTGAAAGCAGTCCTGAGAGGGAAGTTCATAGCATTACAGGCCTACTTAAAAAGGAAAGAAAAGAAAAGAAAAGAAAAGAAAAGAAAAGAAAAGAAAAGAAAAGAAAAGAAAAAAAACCTGATAATAAACCATCTAAATCTGCAACTTGAACAATTAGAAAGAGAGCAACAAGAAAAGCCCAGAGCAAGCAGAAGGAAGGAAATAATAAAGATCAGAGTGGAGATAAATGACATAGAGACCAAAAAACAAACAAACAAAAAACAAAACAAAACAAAACAAACAAACAAAAAAATACATATTACCAATGAAACCAAGAGCTGGTTCTTTAAAAGAATAAACAAGATTGATGAACCTCTAGCCAGGCTCACTAAGTAGCAATGAGAGAGGGCCCAAATAAACAAAATCAGAAATGAAAGAGGCAAAATAACAACAAACTTCACAGAAATATGAAGAATCATAAAAAAAATACTATGAGCCATTCTATTCCAACAAACTAGTCAACCTAGAAGAAATGGACATATTCCTAGAAAAATACAACCTTTCAAAACTCAACCAGGAGGAATAAAAAAATCTGAATCAGCTGATATCTATGGAAGAAATTGAGGCAGTAATCAAAAACTTCCAACAAACAAAAGCCCTGGACCAGACAGCTTCACAGTGGAGTTTTACCAAACATTCAAAAAAGAAATAAAACCTATCTTCCTCAGACTATTTCAAAAAATTCAAGAGGAAGGAACACTTCCAAGCTCTTTCTATAAAGCCAGCATTACTCTAATCCCAAAACCAGATAAAGAGAATACAATGAAAGAGAATTACAGGCCAATATACCTCATGAACATAGAAGCCAAAATTCTCAACAAAATTCTAGCAAATTGAATTCAGCATTACATTAGAAAGATCACACACCATGACCAAGTGGGATTTATTCCAGGGATACAAGGATGGTACAATATCTGTGAATCAATAAACGTGATATACTACATAAACAAACTGATAGATAAAAACCATAAAATCATATCCATTGATGTAGAAAAAGCATTTGACAAAATCCAACATCCTTTCTTTTTATTTTTTATTTTTATTAAATCTTTATTGTTCAGATTATTATTACCCCATAGCTCCCCTCCACCTGGTTCCCCCCACCCATCCTGTGCCCTTACCCCCCACCACTGTCTTCATCCATAGATGTAAGATTTTTGTCCAGTCTCTTCCCACACCCCTCATATCCCCTTCCTCCTGAGAACTGTCAATCCATCCCCTTTCTATGCCCTTACTTCTATTCTATTTACCAGTTTATTCTGTTCATCAGATATTTCTGTTGACTTAATTGTTATATTCACTGGTTGATAGATATGTGTTTGTTGTCACTTTGTTGTTCATAATTTTTATTTTTTACCTTTTTCTTCTTCTTCTTCCTCTTCTTAAAGAATGCCCTTCAGCATTTCAAGTAATCCTGGTTTGGTGATGATGTGCTCCTTTAGCTTTTTTTTGGTCTGTGAAGCTCTTTATCTGACCTTCAATTCTGAATGATAGCTTTGCTGGGTAGAGTAATCTTGGTTGTAGATTCTTGCTATTCATCACTTTGAATATTTCTTGCCACTCCCTTCTGGCCTGCATGGTTTCTGTTGAGAAATCAGCTGACAGTCGTGTGTGTGCTCCCTTGTAGGTAACTAACTGCTTTTCTCTTGATGCTTTTAATATTCTCTCTTTGTCTTTTGCCCTTACCATTTTAATTATGATGTGTCTTGGTGTGGTCCAGATATCAACTCTGCTATGAAGCTGTCTGGCTATACTACAAAGCCACTGTTCTCAAAACTGCCTGGTACTGGCACAACAAAAGACATATAGACCAGTGGAACAGAACAGAGAACCCAGAAATTGACCCAAGCCTTTATGTTCAGTTAATATTTGACAAAGGAGGCAAGATCATACAATGGAGTAAAGACAGTCTCTTCAATAAATGGCGTTGGGAAAATTAGACAGATACTTGCAAAAAGATGAAATTAGACCACCAACTTAAACCATACACAAAAATAAACTCAAAATGGATAAAGGACTTAAGTGTAATATGGAAAACCATAAAAATCTTAGAAGAAGCTGTAGGCACCAAAAATAGCAGACATTTGTCATAGTAATATCTTTACCAATACAGCTCCTAGGGCAATGGAAACTAAGGAGTAAATAAACAAATGGGACTACATCAAAATAAGCTTCTGCACAGCAAAAGAAACGTCAGCAAAACAACAAGAAAACCCACTGTATGGAGAGCATATTTGCCAATGTTATCTCTGGTAAGGGTTTAATCTCCAACATTTACAGGGAACTTACACAACTTAACAATAAAAAAAATGGGCAATGTACCTAAATAGACACTTTTCAAAAGAGGACATTCAGAAAGCCAAGAGACACATGAAAACATGCTCAAAGTCACTAATTATCCGAGAGTTGCAAATCAAAACAGCAATGTGGTACCATCTCACACCTATCAGAATGGTTATCATCAACAAATCTACAAACGACAAGTCCTGGAGAAGATTCAGAGAAAAAGGAACTCTCCTTCACTGAAATTCAGACTGGTGCAGCCACTGGGGAGAACAGTATGGCGTTTCCTCAAAAAATTAAAAATGGAACTCCCATTTGACCCAGTGATCCCACTTCTAGGACTATATCCCAAGAAAATAGAAACACCAATCAGAAAGAATATATGCATCCCTATGTTCATAGCAGCACAATTTGCAATAGCTAAGATTTGGAAACAGCCTAAATGCCCATCAGCAGATGAGTGGATTAGAAAACTGAGGTACATCTACACAATCGAATACTATGCTGCTGTAAAAAAGAAGAAATTCTTGCCATTTGTAACAGCATGGATGGACCTGGAGAGCATTATACTAAGTGAAATAAGCCAGTCAGTGAAAGAAAAATACCACATGATCTCACTCATTTGTGGAATATAAAGAACATTATAAACCGATGAACAAAAATATATAGTGACAAAGAAGCATGAAACAGACTGTCAAACTATGGTGGGAAGGCTGGGGAGGGTGGTAAGAAATCAATTGAAGGACTTATATGCATGCATATAAGAATAACCAATGGACGCAAGACCCTGGGAGAGGGGGGGAGGGCATGTGAAGGGAGTAGGGGAGACTGGGGGAAGATCAATGGAGGAAAAAAGAAGACATATGTACTATTTGTAATACTTTAAAAAATAAAATTAAATTAAAAAAAGAAAAATAAATAAAGAAAAAGACTCCTGGTGTCTACAGGCTAGTTCTTCGGAAAATGAGGAATTTATTATGGAGAATATTTATATAAAATCTGAAATCTATAAAGGAAATAGAGCCTTATTTGGTTTGGCTCAGTGGGTAGAGCGTCGACCTGTGGACTAAAAGATCCCAGGTTCGATTCCGGTCAAGGGCATATGCCTAGATTGCAGGCTCGATCCCCAGTAGGGAGGCATGTAGGATGCAGCCAATCAATGATTTTCTCTCATTAATGATGTTTATATCTCTCTTTTCCTTTCCATTCCTCTCTGAAATCAACAAAAATGTATTTTAAAAAGAAAGAATACTAATTGTCTATGTAATAACTATAACATCTATGATTTTTGGTTCTTCTTTTCTCCATCTACCATGAAAGATTAATTCAAATGTTACCCCTTCCCTGATTTTGCCATACATACCACACCTAAAACAGACCAAGAAAATGTGCACACTAATTTAATTATGAGCCAGCCTCTGGGAGCAGTGACTTCTCAAAGCCGCAAGGGAGAGTCACCTAGGTTTTGAGGCTTCTGAGCTTTGCAGTGGCTGCAGGTTATTTTCTATTGTAGCTGATTTTTAACTTCAGAAATGGGCAAAACGCCATGCCTGCAGATGGACGGCACAGGGTGTAATTGATGGAGGGAGCCAGAGCCTCTGCCTTTATGACAGCAACACTCCACTTAATAAAGGGATGGAGACATATGGCCATGGAGGAGCTTTGTCACAGCAGAACCAGCCTGCCCAGGCAGTGTGTTTCAGGGAAACACTTCACTCTAAATCCCTGCTTTCCCCGCCCCAGAGCAAATCTGCCTCTGCCCAGGAAACCCCCGAGGAGCTGTGAATAGGAGTGGTGATGATGAGCAAATTCATGCATACAGAAAAGCTGTGTGCAGGGCAAGCTCATCGCGTCAGAGTATTGTGAAAGCTGATGCTTTGAGGAAAGGCATGCCAAGGAGAAGGACAGGAATGGAGTCAGGACCTTGCTCTAAAACGTACAGGCCAGTTCATTTCCTAAATAAGTTGGCGGTACAGCCACAGGAGGTGGTAGGGCCAGAGAAAACTAGGCTTCTTAAAAGCCAATTCTTCCCGTTTCCCAGAGCTTTTAAGAACTCTTCACTAAAGGCTGTGAAGGGAGGGGAGGGCTTTTTTATTTTATCCAATGCTCAGGGCTGGCCCTGAATTGATGACATTCTGGGAATGGCACTGCATAAAACAATGCAAGAGGCTACCTATTTTCTCACGTTCTTTCCTGGTTAAACTAGAAGCTGACTTTACAAGGCCAGGATCCCTGCTCGAAAATATAACTAATTGGCTAAGCATGACAACATTCTCTGGCAATTGCCATCTGATTGGTGTAATTTCACCAAACCAACTTTTACTGAGGAATTCAGTTACATGTTGAGACTGCCTTCCTAGAGCAACTTTCAGGACTTTAGCCCTTTCTGAACAAGTCATCATCACCTAGAGATGTTCCAGCTATCCATATAATAGTGAAATTCACAGGAGTTACTAAAATTAGAAGAATAGATTTTAACAATCTAAGTATCACTGTTGAGCATGATGATTATCACTGCAATGTAAACTCCAAGCTAATATCTGCCACTGGCCTCTGGACCCTCCTTTTCCTGGGTGGGTCTTTGAGCAATACTAACTTCAGTAAATCCATCATGATTCAAAATGTCTTATCCATGACTCAGAATTGGTTTACACTGTCTTTGCCAACTTGCACAATGAGCCAAGACTTATTTCCTTTGCCTCCCCAGTCCCCTGTATTTTAAAATCCTTCCATCTAACCAAAGTAGACATGTAAAGTCTAGCCAGAAAAAAAAATAGCTAAAGAGTATGGACCTTCTCAGAATTTAAGGAATTTAGCAAACATTCTGTCAGTCCCTCATCTTTAAGGGGGGAAACCGAAGCAGGTGAGATTGCCAGGTTCTGCTATTCAATGGTCAGCTCAAAACTACAAGAAGTCCTCTTCTAGGTAGTCCACTAAAATTATGCTGTCTCATACATGTCCCTTTCTCATTCTCAATCAATGTGAACCTTAGAATCTCAGGGTTGGAAAGTACACTAAAGGTTTGTTAATCTACCCATCTGTCTGATCTTGTCTTTCTCTCCACAAAAATTTTACCAGCTTATGCTTCAATAACCTTCACGACTTTAATAAATAATTGTGGAATAAGTGAATGCATACTAATTTTATATGGTTGCCTTTTTACTTTTTGAAGAAGAATCATCTTTTATTTAGACTGAACATACATGCTTAGTTTAGCAATTCTCATCTTTCATCTTGGTTTTCAGCCTCTTCATCACCTGGACCCTCTCTTCTGAATCTGCTGCTAGTGTTGTACTCAATATGATGCTTAGCATGATCTGGTCAGCTCCAAGGAGAACAGGACTCTGTTACCTTATTTAGAGCCAAATATTAGATCAATGCACACTACAATTACTTTGCCTTTTGGGAGCCACATCATGTTGCTGATTTTTACAACAGTAAGTTTGTAATATTCAAACCCTATTTCCTTTATGCTGTATCTCTAGTTCTCTGCTTTTATTTATTCTGATGGCTTTAGTTATCACATTTATGTTGACTCTCAAATATGTACCTCAAAAAACTTAGACCTTATTCATGAGTTCCAGATTCTTATGTCCAACTGTATCCTGAAAATCTGTACTTGGATAGCCTATAGCAAGCATGTCACACGCGCCCCACACACGGCCCATAATGACCATTTTTGTGGCCCAGGTAATATAACGGTGTGTAAGAAAAATTTTATTAAAAATTTGTAACTTAATTTTTATAATATTCTGTTATACATAATTATTAATAATGAACAACAACATTCACTAATGACTGATTACTATAATCATGCTCATTCATTCCCTTAGATACCTTACACACAGGTGCACCATTTCTCTCCACTAATACTAGTAGCAAATATTTTAGTAGCCTATTGCCACGTCATTAGTCTTGTACTGACTTGTTTGGTGTGTGCAATAGGAAATATTTCACTTTCAGAGAACAAGAAAAATAGGTTTATTTGTGTTATGCTTATTAATTTGTGCAGTTATTCAGTGTCTGGTAAGTTAATGTTCAAGAAAAAATATTATTTTTATTAAAATGTTCTATTATTTTATGTTAATGATTACTTGTTTATTTTAGCCCTTGTATTCAGCATGTCTCTATCAAAATAAACCTACGTTTCTGTGAAAATTGAACCTTTTGTTTTTTTGCGGTCACCATACACTTAAATGTTATTTATTTAGTCCGGGTTAGCCTTTGAGTTTGACATGCTTGGCCTATGGATAGGTCAAATTCCATAAGCCCCAAATTGTAGTCCTTCCCTTCTCTCCTTAAACTGCTGTTCCCCAGATATTTTTATCTCAATGAATGGCACAATTAGTTACTCAGCTGGAAATACTGGAATCATCAATGCGTTTCCCCATCCCCTCACCTCTCATATCCAATAACCCACCACAACCAGTTGCTTCAACCTCATAAATCTCTCCCTACTTACCTCCATTCTCGCTGTTACCGGCTACCAGCCTGGATTTCTGCCTATATTCCAAATGCTTCCAGGTTAATAGTTCTAAGACTCATATCTAACATGCTACTTTCCTGCTTAATACTGTTCAGTGGGCTCCTGTTGCTTTAACGATAAAACCTAATCCCTTCATGTGGGTTTCATGATCTGGCTTTTCCTACATTTTCCAGTTCTTTGAATACACCATGCCACATACTGGTCCCTTCTCAGTCTACAACTGTGTCTCACCTAGCGAACGTCTAATCTTTCTTTAGATTTCAGCCTGAAGGTCACTTCTTGGGGTTTGGAAGACATCCTCCAGGGAAGTTAGGTGCCCTAACACTATTTCTGTGTAACGCATGGCCACACACTTTCATGCTGCTAGCTAACGACCTTCCTTCTCTGCTTGGACTCCCTGCTGAATTTTAAGTGCCTTGAGGGCAGGCCAGCATTTCAAGCTTGCCCATGATTGTGCTCCCAGTGCCTGGCACACCAACAGGTAGACAGCAGATGCTCAAAATTATTTGTAGAAGCATGAAAGGGCAGGAACGTCTACTTTATCTCTGTGAAAGCTTCATATTCCTAGCTCTGTTCCATTGTTCAGATTCTTTTAGGGTGTTCTGTCTATCATAATTAACACACTTTAATTTTAAGCCATCTAGAATCTTGGTAAGACTGGTTTTTGTGTGTTTATTCAAGGAATTTGACACACATGTTGAAGTAGTGGTAAGTTTGTATGCTGAGAGATGGTTGAGATTAGAGGCTCTGAGGGTAGCTGCCCTGAAGGAGGAGAAAAAGGGTAGTGAAGCTACCCTACGGCCTCACCAAGTTTGACAACAGTGAATTTGTATGGTGCCTTTTTCAAGTTTGTTCGTCCAAAATATCAGTAACCTAGGTGAGTGCATTATAATTGAGAATGTCCTAACCTATTTGAGATTGCGCATCTAGCAGAATCTCATCCCATGAAGCATATGCATCTTTCACTAAACCTTTTTTTATTCCTTCTAACCATGGCGATATGCCTAACCCTTCATGTCTAGGGATAAAACTGTCATGGAAGCACTTGAAGGAAGTTTCAGAAGGTTGAAACGTAGTTCAACAACTCTTCCAAGATGTCTGTGCTGAAAAAGTTTCCTTTTTTGCCCCAATTCATGACTTCATTTTAATTTGACTTTTGAACCATTTCAAATGATTTTATAATATGGTTTATCCTCCTGGAAACAAGGTAATTTATAAAAAAAAAAAAAACCTGAAGTCTTCCTAACAATACATCTTGCCCCTGTGCAAGAAGGCATCATCTATTTCTAGCTGGACAGCAACGCGGAATAAATATCCACATATTCATTTAAAGAATCATACCCACTATTTTCATTTCTATTTCTCTCTGCAAGTCCAGACCCACCTGCTCCCTAGTGAACTCTCTGTGTCTATAATCACACCCTCCTCCACCGGTTCATTTCTCAGATATGCTTTTTTTGGGCAGGAACACAGGAATTGTAATTCTGTAACCATATATTCAAGTCATCAACCACAGAGCATTACCCACAGAGAACTGGAGCCTCGGCTGAGACATAAAACTTGTCTTTTCCAAAAATGCAAGATCCTGCTGCGCTTCCGTGGCTATGGAGGGAACTGGTTCCTTCAGGAGGAGGACTCGCTGGTAAAGACTCCAGCTCAGCTGCTGCTGGAACCTCTGCAGGAGGTGGGCAAGGTCAAAGAGGAGGGCCAAGCAGGTTGCTCAGCAGCCTGGGGGAGCATTTGCCTCAGAACAACTTTCTGAAAGTCATCATGGCTTTGCTGTTGCTGTGTTGTCATCTTCCTGGTTCCCCAGAGAGGAGTTGGAATGGGCAGCCCCAAAAGGGGTGGTCAAGAACTGGTTGACTGGCTTCTGGGGAAGTGGGATATCATGGCTACTTTTTGCCATGGCCACTCAGATATGATTTATAAAATTAGGCTGTGTCTTCCTGTGTTGCAAGGTCTCCTGTAGATGTCGAGGGGAGTCTAAAGGAGGTGTAAAGCCACAATAGGAATGTGGCATGTTTTCCTGGGGTCATTTTTACTTACGGGTGGTATTAGCCTCCTCATGTGGTCAACCCCAGACCCTCTGGGCCTCACTTGTCTCCAGTGTCCTTAGCCACAAGTCCTACCATAGTTGTATTGGTTTGGGGCTTTTGCTAAGGGTCTCAGGACTCCCCCTCCTCCCAGTTCTGGTCTCTGAAAAAGTACTACCTTACCTGTGGGAGGTGTGACTTGCTCTTGGAAGGGGCATGTAGTCCAAGCCGGAATGTAGGGGAGATAACCCCCTGGGGGGAAATTTAATAAATATGGAAGAGAATCAGCAGATCCATTTGCTGCATCTCTTCCCCCATCCTCTCCAATGAACTGTTCCACAACACAGTGCTCCCCACATGGCCTTTAAAAAGATACTCAGCCAGGCCAGACAATTAGCTGTGTTTGCTAACTTGGTGCCATCCCTCACAGTTGCTGTCCTCTCTGTCTCATCCTCTTTCTCCACTCCCCCCTGCCTTCCTGGGATTGCAGTAACCAATGAAGTGTTGGCATGAAAGCATGGACTCAGGCTGTGTTTTCTAGGGAATCCAGGATGACATATTGAGTGGTACTGCACAAGAATTTCATGAATGTTATGATAAAACATGACTCTCCAAAGTTAGTTAATGCTTGCAGTGGGGCCTTTGTGATATGCAACTGGATCCTTTGGAAAGACAGGCTTGCTCTCATCTGCTCATAGAGGTTCTTCAGGGGGAACATTTGAGAAGGACTGGAATAAGGTGTGAATTTTCAACACGTCATTTAATCTTATATTTTAATCCTCTCTGTCTTCCTCCTCTTCCTTCTTTCTTTATGCATCATTATTTCACTTTTTTTTTTATCACTGGTTTTATATTAAGTTTCCTTATATCTGTGATTTTGGCATTGAGTCTGGCATAGAATTCATCCAATGAATATTTTAAAGCTCAATATTTAAGTGATGAATGTATGAATAAATGGATGAGTGGAATAACATTCATTTCTCTATCATAATTATTAGATTGAATAATTGAAACTGATTGTAGATGGAATAAATCTGCCAATACAAATTTTAAAAAATGAAATTCCCATGTTAAAAAGTCTCACAATTTGCTAAATATTTAACTTTCAATCATAATTGAATAACTGCTGGCATAGTAACCTTAGACAAGTTAGTCATTCCTACATGCACCAGATAATTATAGAGCCCCTGGCATGTGCTCAGCATTATTATAGACTCAGAAAAACATGGCAGTGTTTTAAGTCGTCAACAACTCCTGCATCTGTGGAGCTTACGTTCTATGCCATGTCACTGGGCTTTAATATTAATTGTAAAGTGTGTATCGTTCTTGTGTCAACATTTTTAAAGGAGAAAATGATGATATATGACATGGTCCTAAATATATATGTTTTCAAGGCAGTAGACGTGTAGTCAACTGTCAATAAATGCTAATTTGTTATTATTATTGTTTTTATTATTAGACTTGAGAATACTTCATAAATCTGCATAAGCCACATAAAGATAATGCAAGCATGACCCCCTTTTAGAGCAGGCAGTGTTCAGTGTGGCCTTAGGAACACATCAGCATCATTTAGGGATAAGGTCATGGGGCCTATCATGCTTTTCTTCCTGCTAAGACTGGTTAGGAGTGAAGACCAATGCCTTTGCCATTCTGAAGATGACTCCACAGTGATACAGAGCATATCCATTCCTTTAAAGAATCCTGCTTCTTCACTGTCTGTTTTCAGCACCTCTTGGATTTTGCTTTCACTAGATACTCAGCTGGAGGAGGGTCACTAAATGCGTGTGGCTAGAGAGAGAAGTAAGCTTCATTATACTTTACCAGGACTGAACTCAGTGAAGATGCAATGCATTTCCTTTGTACAGCCAATGTTTCATTCAGCCACAGCTTCAATGACTAGACTCCCAGAGAAGAATGAATCATTCATGTACTACTATTAGTACAGTAGTACTAATACTTTAATACTTAGGTATGTGACACTAAGACCAGCAATATTTAAGTAAACATTTGGGGCATGCTCAGACGTATGATGTCAGTTAATAAAAACAGAGCAAATAAATAAGAAAAAAAAACAAAATAAAAAACTTAAAGTAAATAAAATATTCAAGGTTGATATTTTCTGCAAAGAATGCAGAGAAGATATACAACTAAACATATCACACTCAGATAAGCAAAGTGTAGGTATAAACACAAAAAGCGCTGTGCTTTCTAAGTGCAGAGTTTATAATAGAATTCGCATTTAAGGATTTTGAGATTTTTATAAGCTACTAGCTTTTCTATTTTCAGAACTTGGATATCACTGCTTTTAGGTGATGATTCTGACATGAAAATATGTGCACAGATGAATTTTTCTTCCTGGTGGCTGTTTGGAGTCTCGATGCAGCCACAGGACTTGAGCTGAGCGCATTCCCTGTGTGCCGGAAATCGATCGACAGCATTTACATGCTCTTTTGCTGGGGAAATCTGTCCCCCTTCTCTCAAACCATGTTTGTGTGGTGTCCTGGGTTCCCCTCTTTATTTTTTTCAGTGGAGAGTTTCAAGTACTGCTCAGGCCAGATGAACTCACATACAAAGGATTTAATTTTCAGCTTAACTGGAGTGTTATATTATTACTTTGCAGAGTTGTGTTAGTCTTAGACTAAAATACTGATTGATTTACAATATAATTTAACTGGCCTTTCAGTTGTGTAGGATGACATGGTCAAGCCATCCAGGTAGAGAACCACCCTAGACTTGGTCTGCAGGGTGGGTAAAGCCACCCCTGGAGGTGGGGAAGTTAAGAGAGAAGTCAGGCACTGGGAGGCACCAGTGTTTGACTTGTTTTCTTTTGTGATTTGAAGACGTGATTTAGCATGATGTAAACACTGCAGACGTAACTGACACAAAAGTGGCGTGTTAGGATCAGAGAACTAAGAGCTAATTTTACCCTTTAGGGGTTTATCTGTGTTCCCTAAGTCACACCCTCCTCAGTGACAACAAGATTAATGTTGGCTTTCATAAAAATTGGATATTATTCGAAACAACTATGCCATTAGACCCAAAAGCTTTTCCTCATAGAGTAATTTTATTACGAATATTTTTATTACTGATTACTTGAGAAATGTTGCCAACATCAATCACATATCCCCATGATAACATCTTCTCCAATGGAGAAATACTAATACAATTTATGATAACGATTATAAACCCACTTTTCATTTCATATGCTTTTCAATTAATCGTCATTGTATATGTTTTAAAATGTTTGGAATTAGTAATCATTCATTGTAATCTCACATTGCCACTGTATAGAAGCCATTACTCCCTAAATATTGGAGAGATAAATATCATGTCCAATGTTATATGGTGATTGAATGACAGAGATTGGTCTGAAGCAGACATTCATTAATCTGTTTGTTCATTCATTCAATTTTTTCCTGTTTTTGTATTGTGATAAATAAAACATAGCAGGAGATCTGCCCCCTTAACAAATTTTAAGTATAATATTGTTATCTATAAGCATAATGTTGTATAACAGATCTTTAGAACCTTGTCATTTCACATGACTAAAACTCTATCCATTGATTAGCAACACCCCATTCCTCCTTCCCCAACCACTGACAACCACCATTCTACTTTTTGCTTCTATAAGGTTTGTTGCTTTAGATACTTTATATAAGTGGAATAATTCAATATTTATCAATCTGTGACTGGCTTAGTTCACTTAGCAGAATGTCCTTAAGGCTTATCCATGTTGTAGTATGTGTCAAAATTACATTCCTTAATACATATACACACACACATACATATATACTATATATATAGATTGATTTCAGAGAGGAAAGGGAGGGAGAGAGACTTAGAAAACAATGATGAGAGAGAATCATTGGCTGCCTCCTGCATGTCTCACACTGGGGATTGAGCCCACAACATGGGCATGTGCTCTGACCAGGAATCAAACCGTGACCTCCTGGCTCATGGGTCAACGCTCAACCACTGAGCCACATGGCTGGACAAAATTTCATTCCTTTTTAAAGCTGAATAATATTCTACTGCATGTATATTTACATTTTAAAAATTCACTTATTTTTAATTGGGCAATTAGGGTTTTTTTGTTTTGTTTTGTTTGTTTGTTTTTTACTGCTATTGTGAGTAAT
>PVJC01018177.1:0-31657 GCA_004026665.1 Murina feae | reverse complement strand
GAGTGGACTGACAATTTTCGGGGGTTAAGGGTGTTGGGGGTGCGTGAAGAGAATGGACAATAATTGTACACCTATGGATGAGGACAGTGGGGGGGCAAGGACAGAAGTTGGGGTGGGAAATGGGAGGAGGGGAGCTATGGGGGAAAAAAGAGGAACAATTGTAATAATCTGAACAATAAAAATAAAGTAAAAATAAATAAATAAATAAAATAAAAAGAAAGCCTCCAGTGACTTAAAATTATATTGCATTAAGAAAGTTAAAGTAGCCCTACCTGATTTGGCTCAGTGGATAGAACGTCAGCCTGTGGACTGAAAGGTCCCAGGTTCGATTCCGGTCAAGAGCATTTACCTTGGTTGCAGGCACATCCCCAGTAGGAGGTGTGCAGGAGGCAGCTGTTCAATGTTCCTAACTCTCTATCCCTCTCCCTTCCTCTCTAAAAAAAAAAAAAAAAAAAAATCAGGAAAATTTATATACATATAAAAAAAGTTAAAGTAAATTAAAAGCCGTATATCAATCCACATTATTTCAAGGTCCCAATGGCGTATTAATTATGCCTTCCGCTCTATTCATTTTGTCTCTTTTGTTGATATTGGCAGTCTCAGAATTAAACTACTTCACTAATAAAAGGTCAATGCATAGAAGCATCCATTGATCCTCTGTCCTCTTATAATGTCACAAAGCATCAAAGTTCCTGACTAACCCTGACCCAACAAGTGCCCCAGACCCATTGCTCATGGAGGCTCTGTGCTAATTTCCCATTTCAACTTCTCTTAATGCCTTAAAGCTTCCAGCACTGGGTCTTGGGAGTAGCCTAATAGTGATCCAACTGTGTTGATTCCAACTGTGATGACTTAGGCTGTGGGGGCCAGGCTGAGACTCTGACCACTACTGAGAACATTTGGGTCAGCTGTGAGTCCTTACCACATAATGATCAAGAATGCAGCTCTGGCCCAGCTGGTGTGGCTCAGTGGTTGAGCATCAACCCATGAACCAGGAAGTCACAGCCCAGTCAAGGCACATGCCTGGGTGTGGGCCCAATCTCCAGTAGGGGGTGTGCAGGAGGCAGCTGATCAATAATTCTTTTCATCATTGATGTTTCTATCTCTCTCTCTCCCTTTCTCTCTGAAATCAATAATATATATAATTTTTTTAAGAAAAATGCAGCCCTGGAGTGTTCAGACCTCCTATTTTAGTTTTTAGTTTCCAGGCTCTGACATTGTTAATGATACAACATTGGAGAGTGCAGTTACTCCTTGCCTTGTTTTTCTCATCTGTAAAATGAGAACAATAGTTATAACTAAACTTACAGGTACTATTGTGGACTGATTTGTGTCCCCTTAAAATTTATATGTTGAAGTCTTACCTGCAAATACCTCAGAATGTGACTCTATTTGGAAATAGAGCCTTTATTAGAGTAATTGAGTTAAAATTAGGTCCCAGGAGTGAGCCCTATTTCAATCTGACTAGTGCCTTTATAAGAAGAAATTAGGACACAGGCACACATAGAGGGAAGACCATGTGAAGACACAGGAAGAAGATGGACATCTGCAAGCCAATGAAAGAGGTTTCAGAAGAAAATAGCTCAGCTGATGCCTTGATCTTGGACTTGTAGACTCTAGAATTGTGTGAAATAACTGCCTGTTGTTTAAGCCATCCAGGCTGTGGTACTTTGCTATGGAGGATCTGGTGAGCTAATACAGGTGCTTGTGAGGATTCCAGGGGGCAATGCAGAATGAAATGCCTAGAAAAGTGCCTATCAGTAGAACATGATAAATGTTAGCTATCATTATTCTGTAGGCAAATATGTCACTAATTCCAAATAACTTTCTTAAGAATTAAGATTTACATCACAACTTGTTTATAATGTATTTTTACATATTAGGATTACCTTAAAAGTTGTCTTTTTTACAATATACATTCATTTGTTCATTCATTCATAAAATAAATGTGTATTCACTGCTGACTCTGGTACAGGAACTATATTTGGTGTAGGGAGTGCAAGATGAATAGGCCACAGCTCATAACCCTTCCTTAAGGAGCTTATGGCATCTGGCCATGGTCCAGCATGGTGGCTGGCATCATTAGAGTGACAGAGTGGTGGCTGGAGGCCGGGAAGGTTGAACATAGCAATAAAGGAGAACAATTGCTTGTCGGCAGGGCAGGTGGAAGAGGGGCTCTCTGGACCAGTTGAAAACCAGCCTAGCTCTTATAATGATGTGAGTTTTCCAGGGGAGTTCTGCAGTCACCTGTGCTGACCTGCAACATCCAGGGAAAGATGGCTCTGTCTGAGCAAAAATTTCCATTCTGCACTGCAGGTTAAAAGGTTGCAAACAAAGACCAGCTCTGCTGGTGCAGTTGTGGTCAGGGCACAAGGGCTGGGCAGGTGCATAATTTAATGGGTGGGAGAAATGCTGATTATTGTTCCTTTACCTGCCACACTTTCTGGCAGAGAAAGACTGGGAATAATGTATGTGTTCCTTAGCGAGGCTGCTTACACAGCCAGATCAGATTTATTGGAAACTATAATGCCACTAATGCCTTTCACAAAACTTTTCATCTTAAACCACTTTATTCGGGTATAATTGATGTACAATCAAATGTATATATTTAAATTGTAGTATTTGATGTTTTGATATATGGATACACCTGTGAAAAATTTGCCATGATCAAGATAGTAAACATATTCGTCACCTCCCAATGTCTCCTCCTGCCCCTTAGTGACCCTACCTGCTTGTTTTTCCTCTCTCCCTACCTGCAGGCAACGACTGACATGCTTTTATTTACTATAAATTAGCTGGTATTTCCTATAATTTTATATCAGTAAAATCATACAGTTTCTATCCTTTGCTTATGTTTTTATCCAGCATAATTATTTTAGTATTTTCCTGTGTTGTTGGTATATATCAATAGTTCTGTCCTTTTTTGTTGTTAAGTAGAATTGCATTGTGTGCATATGCTGCAGTTTTGTTTATCAAAGCACCCACTGGGGGACATATGGGTTGTTTTCTGGTCCGGGCTTTTGCAAATAAAGCTACTGTGAATATTTGTCTACCAGTCTTTGTGGGAATATATTTTTTTTCTTGGGTAAATATAGGATGCCCCCCCCCCCCAAATGTATGCACGCACTTTGAATAATTATAAAGGCAGTGTTTATTGAAATACATTTCATTTTCCACATTGAGCTACAAACTGTTAAAGTGTGTACACAGTTTTTGGGACACCCTGTGTATGACCAATGGTTGGATCTAAGTGCTAGGCGTATGTGTATTTTTTTAAGAAACTGAAAACAACTGTTTTCCAAAATGATGATATCATTTTATATTTCTACCAGCAGTGAATGAGATTTCTAGTTCCTCCATAGCCTCCTCACTATGTCCAATTTTTGCTTAGGTTTCCACTCTCTAAACAGCAATATTTAAAATGCAATCTTTAGTTTTAATGAAGTCTAATTAATCAATTTGTTTTTTATGGTCCATGTTTCACATCTAGAAAATCTTTGCCTCACTAGATTTACAGCTTTTTCTCCTATCTTCCCTTCTAGAAACTATAGTTTTAGATTTTACATTTAAGCATATGATCTATTTTGAATCAATATCAATTAAGTCAAGTTAGTGCATAAATATGTTCAAGTCTTCTATTTCCTTATTAGTTTTCTGTATAATTTTTCTATCATTTATTGAGAGAGGGAAACTGAAATATGTGACTATAACCGTTTGTTTGTCCTGTACTTTGTTTTTATTTTTTTATTTTTTATATATTTTTAATTACATAAAGTATTACAAAGATTAGTACAAATATCTCTTTTTTCCCCCTGCCCTTCCCCCAGCCTCCCCTACCTCCCAGTGATTTGTGTCCATTGGTTATGCTTAAATGCATGCATAAAAGTTCTATACTTCTACCAGTTGTTGTTATATATATTTTAAAACTTTAATATTAGGTGCATATTGAAGATTGCTATGTCTTATTGATGAATTGACCTCTTTATCATTATGAAATGAACTTCTTTATCCTGGTAATATTCTTTGCTCTGAAATCTAGTTTGTCTGACATTAATATAGCTACCACAACTTTCTTTTGACTAATGTTAACATTAAATATATTTTTATTCATTTATTTTTAATCTATCTGTGCCTTTACATTTAAATTGTATTCCTTGTAGGCAGCATATAGCTGTGTTGCTTTTTTATACAATCTGATGATCTTAGCCTTTTGATGGAAATGTTTAGAGCAGTAATGCTTACTATGAATATGGATATGTTCTGGTTTATATCTACCATCTTACTGTTTATTCTCTACTTGTTATATCTTTTCTTTATTTCATTTTTCTTCTTGTTCTGCCCCCTTTTTGAACTAACTGAATATTTTTTTATTATTGCATTTTATCTCCATTGTTGGCTTATTAGCTCCAACTACTTATTTTGTTATCTAACTGGTTCCTAGGGTTGGTAGTAAACACCGTTAACTTATCCTAGTTGACCTTCAAAAGATATCGTCCACTTCATTCTTTGTCTTACATGATTTGGACTACTATAACAGAATACTATAGGCTGGGTGGCTGAAACAACACATATTTATTTCTCACGGTTCTGGAAGCTGTGAAGTCCAAGATGGAGGTGCTGGTAGATTTAGCGACTGGTGAAGACCCACTTCCTGATTTTTGTGTGTCCTTACTATTGTGTTCCCACATGGTGGACAGTAAAGACCAAGAACAAGGTCTCCTGTCTCTTATTATAAGAGTACGAATCCTCACACCTGCCAGACTGGCTTTCATCAGTAAATCAACAGGCAGCAAGTGTTGGCAAGGACGTGGAGAAAAGGGAACCTTCCTGCACTGCTGGTGGGGATGCAGACTGGTGCAGCCACTATGGCAAGCAGTAAGGAGTTACCTCAAAAAATTAAAAGTGGAACTTTCTTGTGACCCAGTGATTCCACTTCAGGGAACTTATTGGAAGAAACTCAAAACCCTAATTTGAAAGAAAATATGCATCCCTATGTTCATTGAAGTATTATTTGATATATCCAAGACTTAGAAGCAGCTTGTGTCTATCAATAGATGAATGGATTAAAAAAGCTGTGGTACATTTACGCAATGGAATACTACCCTTTGCAACAGCATAGATGAACCTGGAGAGCATTATGCTAAGTGAACTAAGCCAATTAGAGAAAAATAAGTATCATATGATTTCACTTGTAAGTGGAATCTAATGAACCAAATGAACTAACAAGCAAAATAGAGACAGACTCATAGATAGAAAGCAGCCAACCAGCTCTCTGGATATAGGGGAGGGTGGAGGGGGTGAAAGGATTGATGTGAGAGTGAAACGGTGATTGGCTGCCTTCTGCACGCCCCACACTGGGGATCAAGTCCCCAACCTGGGCATGTTCCCTGGCTGGAAATGGAAGCGGCAACCTTTAGGTACACAGTACAATGCCCAACCAACTGAGCCACACACGCCATGGCAATCTGGGTCAGTTTTAATTTTTTTCTTATACTCATTAGTCATGTATCTCTGCTATTTTCCATGCTTGGATGCCAGAAATTTTGAATTTTATGTTTTGGAGTATTGGATAGTTTTGTATTCCTATAAGTATTTTGTTCTGGGACAAAATTAGGTTGCTGAAATATTTTGGTCCTTTCAGGTCTTTCATTTAAGATTTCTGATGTGGGACAAGAATTCACTGCTGAGGCAAGACTCTTCTGAATGCTTTGCTCAGTGTTCTGTGAATTAAGTTTTTCAGTCTGACTAGTGGGAACAAGCACTGTTTCCAGCTGTGTGTGAGGGTTGGGTACTACTCCTTCTTATCCTTGAAGATAAGAAAGTATGGTTCTCTGTCCATCTTTGGGTTCCTCACCTACATGTGCTTATTAGTACTCAGCAGAACACTCAAGGGTGACCTTCTGCAGACTCTGCAGTTCTCTCTCCTCTCTAATACTTTGACCTGCAAATACTAGCCACCTTCTTCTCCCAAGATTCTCAACTTAGTGAGTCTGCTCCTCCTGGTCTCCCCTTCCTGTGCTGTGTCCTGGAAACTCTCATGGCAATAAAATCAGAAATTCACCATCTGCTTCCCACCTTTCAGCAATTACTGTGCTTCATTACTGATGTCCAGTGTCTTGAAACCTAGGTGTCATATATTTTAGTCACATAAAGTAAAAAGTCTTATGACCTAGCCCTAGAACTCACACTTCTTCATTTCCACAATATCCTGATGGTTAGAGAAAGTATCCCTCTCCAATATATGAGTGTTGGGGAGTGGGGTAAGGAGAAACCACACAGCATAAATATCTGAAGTTAAGGGTCACTGAAGACTGGTTACCACCCACAGGCAGTGAGTACACCAACCTGGGGAGTGGGAAAATTACAGCGGTTGAGCAGGGTGGAGCTAGATGATAGAACAGTGGAAAAAGTTGACAACCAATAGAAAGAATCTGGACAGAAATAATTCCTTTCTACCTTGTGTTCTATAAAAGCCTCAATTGAGCTTTCATCACACTATTGCACTACTATTTAAGTATTAGTGTCCGACTAAATTGAAAATTCCCAGAAGTCAGAGACTATCTTTTATTCATATTGGATCCCCAAGCTCCTACTACTATGCCTAGATTATAGTAGCAGTTCAAGCAGAATTTCTTAAATGGAATAAAGATGAATGGACTGGAACAATAAGTTTACCAATATCTATTACATGGCTCTAAACTTTGTGATATACTACGCTGCAAAGTAGCATAATGAAAATGGTTCTTTAGGGAAGCTGTTAGGAACCAACAGGTTGGGAACAGAGGCCAAAAAGGTTCATTCCAAAGCTGATGTGGCAATTTAGGCATAAAACAGTGAGACTTGGAATAGATAAAAGTAAGAAGTAGCAATAAAGTAGAAGGCTTGCACCCCAGATCCATACGGGGGAAAAAAATAGATAAAACTTACTGACAATTGAGTTTGAAGTGAAGAAAAGGCCAAGATGGCTCCAGGGTTTCAAGTCAAGGAAGCATGAAAACTGTGATGTCACTAACAAATTAAGACAGTGCTAAGAACAGATGCAGTGCTCCCCTTCCAAAATCGTTCTTCCTTTATTTCCTCTCTGAATTACCTCAGAGAGAAATCTTGGAATTGTTATTGATTCCCCGCTCCCCTTCCTTACCTATGAATCCAGTTGCAACTTGAGTTCCCAGGAAGCAGACTCAGCTTGAGTGTGGTGTGCAGGGAGCTTATAGGTTGTGCGCCTGCGATCAGCCCTGTGGAAGGGAGGAGAATGGAGCGGGAGTGAGCAGAGAGAGACGCAAAACAGCACACAGCTTTGTGTCACTGCACAGGGAGCAGGGCAGCTAGAACGACCCTTCAAAGGGGGCCTTCATTGGATCACGTTGGCCAAGCCTTCATGCCCACACACTACTCAGTCACTGGACTACAGTGAGCTGGGAAGTGACCTCCGGTGAGGACTCTATGCAACTCCAGCAATCCTTGCAGGGTGTGGCAGTTGAATACGGTCTGCACTTGGCATTCCCAATAACTGGGGCAGCAAGTGCTTCATTGATGGGGCTTTTGAGTGACACATCAGTGTCCACATCACCACCACCCCCAAGTCTTCTTCCCTATCCTTGCAGGTTAGTTACTTGGAGTTCCCATTACGTTTTTCCTGAACTGCTGTAACAGGGTCTTATTTTATCTCTCTGCTGATTGTCTTCACCTCTTTTCCATCCATTTCCACACTGCTGCTATGAGGATCACTCTAAACACAGGCTTAATCATGTTATTCTTTATCCTAAAACCATTCAATGGCTTCTTGTGACCTGTGTGACTCAGGCTGGACCTCCAGCCATCCTGCACTCAAGCCCTCACAAGGCTTCCCCATGCCTCTGGCTCTTTCTCTGCCAGACTCCTTCCTTCTCTGACCTGTTTGTTTGCTTAGCGCACCCTGCTCTGCCCTTCAGGACTCACCTACTTTTTGCACCCGTCATGGTTTTGAGAGCCTGGATCAAGTGGCATTTCACTATATTACTGTAGCCCTCATTATTCACCTTCCTGTAGCATTTATGACATGATACTCCAATCGTTTGATACCGATTTTCATCTCCTTCAGAGCACAGGCAGACAGCTTGCTCTTTTTAACTTAGCACCTAGAACATGGCCTGGCTTGTACAAGGCTTTCAAATGTTTGAGCAATAAATGAATTAATCTGAGAATTTTTTAAAAGTTATTCTTCTGATTACCAACCATCTTCTTTTGGACACCTGGGACATTTTTCAAAGGCAGGAATCAGTCTATAAAATGAGGCTTATTTATGGATCAGCTCTGAACTCCCAGAAAAAATATTACAGTCTGTGAAGTTTAGCCGAGGAGCTACCTTGGCTTATTATTGAAGATCTTCCCTGTGGCTGCTGAGTAAGTTACTGTGGGGAAGAAAATTGTTCACTGCATAATCCCACTCTCTAATTTTCCCTCTGTTCTCTTCCTCTCACACCCATGGAGTTAGCCCAGGAACAAAGAAGGAGGGAGGGTGTCCTCAGGGGATGCAGAGCTGTGTCATGTCTTCTTCTGCCCCTGGTTTCTTGTCCCAGGTTTCTAGACTGGGAAAGACAAGATGGTGGCTCTTGAAGAATCTCTCATGCCCCCACCTCTACCCAGTGTTGTCCAGGCTCCACCCTCTCAGTTGTCTTCTTCCCTGGAGTGAGAGAAAATCCAGAATCCTCCAAGCCACTCATTGTTGTTAACAGATACAACCAGTTCCAACCTCACTTCCACAACACTGATGAGATTTTTACTGAGATCCTGCTCTCCTGGAACCTTCTAGATTTCCTGCGACCTAATGCAGGAGCTTAGAGATGGTTGTATGGATGACAGTGAGCTGTCAACAAATTCTCATGCCTTATTCATTTGTATTAGTTTATGATCATTTCTAAAAGAGCCTTTAAACAGAATCTCATATTTCTTTTGGTTCCATTGGCTTTGGGGGGTGGGTGTGGTCACACAGACACTTTGGGAAACTTTAATTTATTTTACAAGGCCATGTCCTATCCTGGGAGGTTTTCGTGTTAAATTCTATTAACAGCTTTTGTCTTTTGTTATAATGCATATATTAGCAATTAAAAGCCATTTAAAATAATTGATTCAATTCACTAAAGCCAACAAATTAATTAACTGATGCATAATTAATCAGAGCAGCAAGGCACCCCTTCTTAACGGTCCAGATAGAAAAGCTGTGATTTGTGTGCTCATGAACAGAGTAGATAACAGTCAGCTGAGCTTTTGAACCAGATACTGACACAATCAAGGTCATAATTTAAGAGCCAAAGGCTGTTCCGCCCACCGAAGGAGCACTTGGCCTGGGCTACATGAAGTGATGCTTTCTGCACAGGCTGAATCTTAAGTCAGGACTTTGGTTATCAGAGCAGGGAGGCAGGGGTGGGGACGAGAGTTCTGCGACAGCATCCTTGTCCATTGCTCAACACGTAGAGTACATTCAAATGGCCTATGCAACTTATTGCAGGTCCATGAGGAGATGAGTCCAGAAATTGAAAGTAAGCATTGAGAAACTATTTTAGGAATTTGATAGAATCATAATATATCTTCTGAATCTAACTTTTAATTTTTGGGCTTATATTGTTATGTCTTTTTCATTTAATTTTCTAATAATTTGTGTTTATTGTATTTAAAATAAGTGTCAGTATGCAGTAAATTACAAATGGTAAACACACACACACACACACACACACACACACACATAGAACTGGTACTTTAACACAGATATTTCTAGAACCACTGCCTTGGATCATTCCTATGATTGTAGCCCCAGACCTTGAAAGATACTGCTTGACCTGACCACATTCTAGGGGGGTAAGGGGAATGCTAATATCCCTTTGCAGCAGAGTTAAAAGGGGGATTTGACATGTTTGCATTTCTCTGTGCTCTGCGGAGGCAATGCTGTCCAGCTGAAGGGATGGACAGAAACGAATTCAAAGCCATGGAGGCTGTGAATAATGTAGCTGCACTGATATTCATTCTGCACATGTGCCTACTCTGGGGGTCACGAGTTGACTGTGAAAGGTAATATTATTGTACAGTCTCAGCCACAGCATGAGAATACACCACGCTGAATCAATGGTCCTAGCTCCCGCAACAAGAGTTTAGAGACCTAAGGGCCTGCTCACGGCGCTTTTAGCAAGTTAAGGACAGAAAAGAAACCTAAGAGTCATCCCTTGGGAAAGTGGGATATGGATGAACCGGTTAGAAGAAAATAGCCATTCCCAGACTTTACTAATGAAAGTGAAATGAGTAAGCCACTTACTTGAAGTGGAACAGACATTGGCTGGGGCCTGACTTTAAATTGACCTTGGGTGTGGTAATGGGAAATAGCCTGAAGTCAGTGCATGCATGTGTGTGTGTGTGTGTGCGCGCACACGCACGTGCGCATGTTCAAGTAGCTGAAATGGCTGTTGTAGCCCCTTCAATGGGATTCAAGGTGGGTCTGTCTGGACACTCGGTAGCTTATTGCATGTGCTCATACAGACCACAAAGGATGACTCCCCACAAATCCCCACGGCAGTCTCATTCCTTGAACTACCATATACAAGAGCCCTGACTTGGGAATGAAGAGGGCTTACGGTTTGGTTTTGATGCACGAGTGATCTTGGCAATAAGATCTCAAGATTTTAAAAGGTGAAATTTCTACTTGGAAAATAAAAGTTGATTATTCTAAAACAGTCCATATTGCCTTATCAGAATAGGAAATTTCCTTGTCTGAGAATGGAGCACACCACTAGTGGAGAAAATTAGATAGGTCTGGACTTAAAGCCTAACTTCTCTACTTTCTAGCTGTATAATCTTAAACATTGTACTTGACCTCTCTGAGCCTCAGCTTCCAAATTTGTAAAGGGGAGATGGTAAAACCTACCTTGAAAGGCTGACACTTGCAGAATACTTCTTATGTGCTAGTTTCTGTGCTAAGTAGGTACATACTATTTTTTCACTTATCTTTCCAGCAAATCTTTAATGCCATGCACTATGATAGCATGATATGCAAATCCAAACACTCAACAATAACAGCTTTAGAAAGAATAGTGTACAGAGGACTGAGCACAGTGCCCGACACACAGTAGGTCCTGACTAGATGGAGTCTATTATTGCTGTCGCCACCGCCAGGAAGGCAAAGACAACATGGAAGTGGAAATGCGTACGTGGTGTTTGCGGTGAATCCTCCCCTCCCTCTGCTCTGCTTTATTGATGCCGAGCAGCTGGGAGGTGGCCCAGGCTCTGGGTTTCCTGGGCCTCAGCCACATCAGTCAGGGAAGCAGGTTTACCTCACGGCAGGCCTTAGGCAGAATACAATTTTAGGGACAGCTAGAAGACTCCATGACCCTCCACGTCTCTCCCTTAAGGCCTGGGTGTTGCCTAAAAACTCATTTCAGGGGAGTCACGCCATTTATTCTGCTGGGATAGCAAGAAGCTAAAATGTACGAATGCCCAGGAGAGCTTGCACAAAAGTGTGAATAAATTTCTGGCAAGCGGTATAAAATGACATCACGTCTTAACAGCTGTGATAGAGGAAAATGTAGAAAAGCAATGGTCACCTGGCATGAGTTAGAAGGACGTGCTATTGAAAGAAAAGGGAGGACAGAAACGGCTTTGGGAGTGTCTGGCTAGCCCTGCTTATCCTCATCTGAGTGCAGACAAATTGCATATCGTGAGCGAAGGGGAGAAGCCTCTGGAAGGCGTGTGCCTGCACCTCAATGGACCTCTCTGAGAGAACCAGGCTGGCCCCTCAAGTTCTCCTCTTTGGCCCAGCCAAGCTCTCCTCTTGGGCTGTGGGCCTGGGTGTGTGTGTGATTACGAAATTTTCTCTCCATTCCTCTCCTCCTCAAGTTCTTACTGCACATAGCAGGCCTGACTGCTATGTGCAGTAAGTTATTAAAATTAGGCTTCCTGAATTCAAATCTCAACTCTCCGCTTACCTGACTTTGGGTAAGTACTTCATCTCCGTGAACAGGGAGCTCATGGAGGTGTGTGAGGATGAGACGAGGTGCTGAGCTAAAGCACTCTGGGCTGTGCCTGGTATGTGGGAAGCAACACCGTTCCAGTTGGTGACCCACAGGAAGTGACCAGCCCGTCAGGCATGTGCCAGGCCACCCAGTTTCCTCAGACCAACTATGCCATTGGCAGTTGCACACATTTTACTACTTGAGGAGTTACTCATTTACAGAAATTATAGTTTCTAAATGTTTCCTTTCTGCTTCACAAGATACAAAACAGTGACTCATCCATCTTTCTCACCAGAATGTAAGTATTTAAAGATACAAACCATCTAGGGCAGACGATAAGGGCTCTGGTTGTCACGTAGTCCCTGAGAGTGATGGGCAGTCACCCTGCCTCACCTCTCGGTGTCATGGTTTCCCCTGAGGTAAAGAGAAGAGTGGCTGAGACAATTCTCAGCCATATTATACTTCCTGAGCCTCAGTTTGCCTATCTGCAAACCCAAATTGCCACTGCCTATGACACTTTACTTAACATAAATATTAATGGGCTTCATATTTTCTTTCCAGATCTTTCTAAGCATCGCTCATGCCATGTTTCCATGTTTCACACACACACACACATACAGAGAGAGAGAGAGAGAGAGAGGAAATGAGAGCTCGAGCTAGCTTCTGAGAACTGAAACCATCGAATGACAAAACCAGTATATTCAGTATACTTTCATATGCAGCCAATAAAAAATATTCCAGAGAGCCTGTAGAAGTATCACACAGTCAACAAATAGATACTGATTATCTAACAAGTGCTAAAATGAAGTCCCTTATATAAATTATTGAATTCACATCATTGTTCTGAAGAAATTTTCAATATATTGTTAGAAAATAAATACATGAATCCAAGTAACTACTTTCAGGTTGGATGGGGTAAATGCCATAAAAGAAATAAAAATTAAATATGATATGGATTCAAGGGAGAGAACATTGTAATTAGGAAGTCAGGGCCCCCTACCCTCTAAACGCTTGTTGTAGAAAGACTTGTGCAGAGAATCAGGGGAAATGAGCTCGGAAGGTAGGTAGAATGTGAATCTATGAAGATGGGATGGGGATGGGAGGTCTTGAGGAAAAGGAGGTAAAAGAACGTTCCAGAACAAAAAAGAAAGAGAAGTCCAGGGTGAATCTCTGGGCAGTGACTTGTGTATTCAATTGGCCTATTTCTGAGCAATGTTTGTATCAGTATAGATGTTGTTGTCTGAGATCTTAGAAAGTCTTGAACTGAGTAAATAATTTATGCCCTATTTCTTATTATGAAACCAAAAGTTTTACAGCAGGAAAGTATATGTGGGATGAAACAGATAGGGGAGAGGGAAGTCTGCGAGGAGAATATGGTGGTAATCCAAATTAGAAGTGACAGTGGCCCGAGTAAGGGCCTGCCCCTCTAGTGCTGGAAAGAGAAGAGGTTTAAAGGCAGAAGGACCACACATCTAGTTTGCCAGGTACTGTTGTGGCTTTGACCTGGTATCATTATTAATAGTGTTCTCTTTACAAGTACAGCAGTTTGGACAATAAATTATATGATCACCTTAGTTAGAAATGATGTTGAGGTGAGTAAGTAGAAGGGTGAAACAGTGAAAAAGAAACAGGTTTTGATGAAATACAGTGCCCACTGATACCCCTAGTTCTTTGATATCATCCGCTGGCTGCCCTCAGGTATTGCCTCCTGGTTCAGATCTGTTCTTCAGATTGGACTTATCATTTTGTTTATCATAGAAAATTTTGCTGTTATAAAACTCTGTTTTGCATAGCTTGATGATATAAAGACACCACAGATAATGGTTACTTAATGTTTTCAGATTTTTATTAAGGCCTATAGGACCTCATCTGTGAAACCTCAAGAAATTACAGATGTTTGTCCTTAAAGGTTCATGATGATAAAGCTCATGTGCCCTGATGGGGAATTGAATCCTCAAACTTTTGGTGTACAGGATGGCATTCCAACCAACGGAGCCATGGGCCAGGCCTGTTCTGGCATTCTTGTTGCTCCAGTGTGGCCCAAGTTTCCTAAGGAAAGATCTTTCCCGCTCACGCAAATCATGACCTAACAAGAATGAGACTTCCTAACAACGGAGCACCAGCGATGCTGAACTTTTCATAACTGATCGGTGTTGCTTTCCAATAGTTGAAGCAATGATTTCAAGGAAAGAGCATCAAACAGGAGAAATGTGAAAAATAACATAAATGGATCCACCTCAAAATGGAGTCAGAGCTGCTACCCCAAGAACTGCCTGACCTGTCTTATGCCTCAGACCTTTGGAATGTTTCAATTGGGCAAAATAACCTTCAGGCCAAACCAACACTGTATTCCAACTAACCCTTTGCAACACTAACAGGAAAGCAGACTGAAAATTAAAGTCATTCTTTAGAATTAGCACCATCATGTGTAGCCAAAGAATAACTAAGTCTATTTGCATCTATTGAAATCCTTTCCTTAACTTGTTAACACCAATAGAAGTTCCTTCCTTCTACTTAGGTCATTATTCCCCTTCCCTTTCTCATAAAATCTCCTTGCCTTCACCTCCCTAGTGGAAACACTGTTTGGGTTTGTTTCTCCCTGAATCAGTGTTGCTCAAACAGCTATTTTTTTTTAGTTTTCAAATAAATGCTTGTTGCCTGTTTTTGTTTTTAAAGAAAGAAACAGGTTTTTGGAGGAAGGTGAGACTGGTTGTGGACATAAGTTTGAAGTAGCATTTGGGCTTCTAAGTAGAAAAATATAATAATAATAATAATAATAATAATAATAATAATAATAATAGCCAACATTTCTTGAGTGCTTGCTGTATGTCAAGCAGAGTATCACCTCATATATTCTTCAATAACCCTGTGACGTAGGTACTACTATTATCTTCATTTTAGAGGTGATGAAACTGGACAGAGGGAGTCATGTGACTAGTAAATAGTTGAAAATTCGGGCCTTGACCTCAGGAAAGAATTCTAAATAGAGAAAAGCATCTGATGGAGAATGTCAAGGGGTCCAGGTGAGTTGCCAAAATAGAGATTAAGCAAAGGAGTAGAGGAAAGAACAAAATGGAAACAGTAGGAGGAAAAGAAGGTCAGGAAGACCCAAAGGGAGCAATCAGTTGGAGAGGAAGAGAAACCAACATGACAGCCTCATAAAAAATATGGCCACCATAGAGGGAATGGCCAGCCCATTAGTTCAGAATGCAAAAAGAAATGGGGGAGAGGGAGAATAGAAAAGTATGTTGGACTGTTGACTTCTGACCCAACAGCAAGTGTGCTCATTTCTCCATTGTCAAAAAAGTTTCACTTGTACCAGATAAAGGACAGATGTCAAACTCCTCCTGCCATTCTGCATAGTGTGGAGATTGCCTCCTAGCCTCATGCTCTTGGGGCAGGATGGCTAAAGCATAAAGTGAGAAAGGCTGGTGTGTATGTGCGTGCCCGCGTATGTGTGTGTGTGTGTGTGTGGTCATTTTTGCCTCGAGCTATCATTAAACTAGGCTTTTGAAAGTGATCAAGCAATTTCCTCAGAATTGGAGCAGTATATAAAAGTAGATGAGAAAGAACTATAAGGCTTACCTTGCCTTTGACGACTGAACAAAGTTTAATAACCTCCAAGGATAGAATTTCACTAATCTCTAAGCCTAACTTGGCCTGACTCAAGAAACTTAACGTGAGAAGTGTTTGTTATGCCTGCCAGATGGTGATGAAATAAAATCTTAGTGTTTTTGTTGTATTGTGTGGCTGTTAGTATTTTGAGTGTTTGTTTTGTGTACTATTGGAAGTGGGATGCAATTAGCTGTAAAGTTCTTTTTCTCTGGGTATTAGATATAACAAATTACCATGCTGAAACTACTAGTACTTCAGAATCTGGAGTAAGCTAGGATTTATTTTCTCCCTGTTTCAATTTATATTCTTCCTCCATCTGTACCAACTTCATCCCTGAGAAATTTGTGTTTTTGTGATGAACCTATCTTTCGATTCTGGAGAGAAATTGAGGGTTTCTTAACCTCAGTAGTATTGACATTGGGGGCTGGAAAATTCTTTGTTGTGGAAGTCTGACCTGTGCATTCTAAGCTGTTCAACAACCTTCCTGGGTTCTTTCCACTAGATGCCAGGAGCAACCAACCCCTCACCCTAAGCTGTGACAGTCAAAAATTTCTTCAGACATTGCCAACTGTCCTCCAGGAGCAAAATATTCCACATTTGAGATCCACTGTGATAAGATCATTCATACTAAGATGTTAGTGACGTAGGATGTATTTCTTCAATGAATATTTCCGTTTTGTAAGTGGTCCTAATGAGAAACAAGCATATGGATAGAAAAGTTAATTTCTCTGTTTTTTCTGTATTCCAATTAATCTCTAATTGTATTCCTCCCAATGGAAGAAATACAATGTATGTAATGAAATGGAAGACTTGGTCATCTTCAGATTGGATTCAGGAAGTTCAGTTCAGGGATTCTCGCTCAGTCCTGGCATACTTACAAAGTGTAGCAATGTCCTTAGGGGGGATGGGCATTGGGTGCTGAGACTTGGCCTGTGTGTGCTGGCGCTCAAGGCATCCTGCAAGCGTTCTCTCTGATCCTCCTGTGGAGTCATTCCTGCTGCACATCCTGGAGTCCTACTATCACTTCAATTGAGCTGTCTCCACTTTGTGTCTTCCTTGTCTGGACCACAGGCTCTTCCTGGAATTAGGAAACGTGACTTCTCTGAGACTGAGGCAGACATTCCCAGCCCCGGACCCACCTTGCTATATTCCTATTTTTCTGCTGTCAATGAGCGCTGGTATGATTGCCCTCTGTCACTGGGTTCTCAGCCCCCTGGGCTTCTACTCCTTTTTACCACCCCCAATACAACTTGGTGGGGGAGGGAACCCGTGTCTATCTCTCTTACTTGGGGGAAGAAGGGGAAGGGAAAGCTCTTGAACTGAAAAGCCAAGAATTTATTGCCTTTGGTTCTGCAAAGTGACTTCCCTCTAAGACAGTGATGAATCATTGCTAGCTGCCGGAGCTGGAGGGAGGCCCCTGGGGCCTGTGGAGAAATTGACTGGAAAGAGAACACATGGCTTAATATTCTTCCTACCCTCCTCGCTTGGCACTCCTCCGACTATAGGTACTATAGCTCTGGGTTTATGTACAGGGCAGAGTTTTCCAGTCACGTCCTCCATAAACGGCATGAAATTGCACAGGGCTGCTTCATCTCTCTAATTTCACCAGGCTTTTTGGTGGGTAACTATGGGCCAGAGGTATGAACCCATTTCTCATCTTTAGTCATCAAAACTACATTAAAATACATATTATAAAGCAGTGTCTCCTCAACATCTCCATGGACCTGAGGATTGCAATGGGAAATATGGGAGAATGTCAATAGGAAGACAAATATTAGTAAATGTGTGCGTTTGACCAAGAGAAAATAATGATACCCTTTATACTGGGGATACAAAAGACTCAGTGAAAAATAGCACTGCCTTCCCAAATCTATAGTTAAGAATAAACAGCGCCAAGCATTTATCCAGAACTGAAGAACATGTCACGTAGTCTTACAACTACCATATCTCACACATTCTTTTTGTTGTTGTTAAGTTGCATTACCTCCTACCCTAGCCTAACTCTTAATGATGTGCTTGCTTCTGATTTCACTGAGGAAATAGAAGTAGAGAAAAGGGAACTGGCTCACACTCCATCCTCCTGCACCTGCATCCATGTTCTCTATCTCCCTCCTATCACTCTGGGCAAGGCCAACTCCTTTACTTCTCACTAGACCCCATCCTCTCTCCTTCCTAAGAATTCCTTTATGCAATTCATTTCCCAGGCTCTTTTCTGTCTTGTCAAAGCATGCTTCTCTACTGTTTTACTTACCCAAAAAGTTTGAAAACATTTATGAATAAAGATATATGTACCCATATGTTCATTGCCACATTTTTCATAGTAGCCAAGACATTAAAACAACCTAACTGTCCTTCAACAGATGATTGGATAAGAAAGATGTGATATATATGTACAATGGAATACTACTCAGCCAAAAAAAATATGAAATACAGTCATTTGTGACAACACGGAGGGATCTTGACAGTATCGTGCTAAGTGAAATAAGTCAGATGGAAAAGGACAAGAACCATATGCTTTCACTCATATGTGGGATAGAAAACAAAAATCTACAAATGAACAAATAAAACAAGCATACAAACAAAAATCAACCTCATAGACACAGACAACTGAATGATAGTTACCAGAGGAGAAAGGATTGGAGAAGGACAAAGACAATAAAGGAGGTCAAATATATGGTGACAGAAGGAAACTAGACTTCAGGTGGTAGGCAGACAATAGAGTACACAGATGTTGTGTTAGTTATACACCTGAAATTAGTATAATATTAATAGCCAATGTTACCCCAGTACATTTAATAACAATTTAAAAACAAAAATAAGATACTGTTTCCTCTTCTCTATCAAAGGAGAAAATAAATTAGATATGCTGTTTGGACTTTGCTTTCTCTCCTTCCCATTACAGCAAACAACAGCACTGTCCATCCTCAACTTCTCCATTCTGTCACCAACTCACTCCAGTCAACTTTCTCCCACCCACCCACAGAAACGGCTGATCAAAGGCAACACTGACCTCCAGCAGTACTAGCGAGCTCAGTAGTCCGTACTCACTGTTCAAGATTGTTGACCACTTTTCCTTCATAACATGCTTTCTTCACTTGGCATCTGGAACCCTCCCTTCTTCTCTTTCTCCCATTCCTTATCAGTATGCTCCTCTCTTTCCTCTTCTCTCCAACTCTAGATGTTGCAGCATCTTTGAATGTGTTACCCTTTATGCAGGGAGCACACTCACTCTAAGCACACTCACTTGCTGAAGCCCTCAGCCCGTTGCATGACTTTAAATGCCTCTAAATGGTGGTGACGCCCCAAAGGTATATCTGCAGCCTGATTCCCTCTCTTCAGACTTGTAGGTACATCCACCTACTTTAAATCTCTGAGCACCTAAAACTTATCACGTTCAAAACCCAGCTTCTGATCTCTGTGCCGCTCCTCTCCCTACCGCCTCGAGCCTGCTCTCCCCATCCTCCTCATTTCGGTGAACAATTCGATCCTTCTGGTTAATCAGACCAAAATCAAGGAGTAATTCTTAACTCTTTTTCTCAGATTTCCATATGGTCATCAGTCATTTCTGTCAGTTTTACCCTCAAAATATATCCAGAACCTAAGCACTTCACAGCCTCCCCAGTGCCACCACGTTAGTCACCACCATGCTTTTGTTAATATGCGTCCCCAGCCTCCGCTCATCACCGCAGCCCCATCAAACCTTTGTTATACCAGCGGTGCCCGCGCGTTTGGTCTCAGAACACTTTAAACCCTTGGAAGAAATTGAGGACCCCGAAAAGCTTTTGCTATGTAAATTAATATCTATTGATATTTATAAATTAAAACTGGAAGTTTAAACATAATTTATTTAAAATAATAATAACAAACATATTGCATATTCACATAAATAAAACAGTTTTATGAAAAATAACATTTTCTAAAACAAAACAGTGAAGTGAGAAAAGTAACTGTACATTTTGGAAAGTATATGTATTTTGAAAAGCACCTTAATAGCTCACTTAACAGAATATAGATGGATACTCCATCTGCTTCTGCTTTCAATCTGTTAACCATTATGTGTAGTGCAGCCTTTAGAAACTCCACTCTATACTCATGAGAAGATGAGAATGAAAAGAGCACATTATGTCTTACAATTCTGTGAAGATATTTTGACCACGTGAAGAGTCCCCAGACTATGCTTAGAAAAACGCTGAGTGAGATCTTATGCTTTTCCTCAGACCCTGTCAATGGCTTCCACCAGACACAGGGAGAATACAAAGCAAGTGCTTACAACATGAACTGCCCCCACTCCCTGGGTGGCCTTAGTCTCCTCACACCCTCTGTTCCTACCACACTGATTTCCTTTCTAAAACATTCCAGGCATGATGCTGCCTCAGGACCTTTGCACTGTTCCCTTAGCCCGGAACTCTTCCTCTGTATGTCTTCATGCACATTCTCCTTCAGGATGTCACTGAAATGTCATCTTTTCAATGAGTCCTACCTGGCTGCCTCTTTAAAACTGTGACACTGTCCCCTTTCTCACTGCCCCTTTTGTACTCCCTGTCCCCACCTCCCACTTTATTTTTCTTTCATCATTTAAATCCATTTTACCCTTTATTTTCATTTAATTCCTTTCCTCTACCACTACCACACCCTATAATTCTTTGTGACCATAAAAATAGAAAAAATTCTAAATATCAACGATGAAGTGTAAGTCAATTAAATGATGCTGCGGTTGAGCTGTGTGCCTCCATTTAAATGCGGGCAGGGATTTTGGTTTTTCTGTTCACTGCTGTCTTCTCAGCAACTAGGACAGTCCATTGCAGGTTCTCAATAAGATTCAAAGAATGAATGAAAGAAATGAGTGAATGTATGAATGAATAACCCTGTGATGGAGGCATTATTACATCTCAGTTCCAGTTGAGGAAGCAGGAATTTAGGGAGGGTGAGACTGTCTCTGAGTCACAGAGTTAATGAATAATGAATAATAAGCCTTGAATAATACAGGTTGACTGACTGTAAAGCCTGTGCTCCTTTTATTCCTTTTTATTGAATTTATTAGGGTGACACTGGTTAACAAAATTATACGTGTCTCAGGTGCACAGTTCTACAACACATCTGTACACTGTATTGTGTGTTCACCACCCCAAGTCAAGTCTCCATCCACCACCATTGACACCCCTATGCCCTCCTCCACCTGCCTCCATCAAAACCCTCCCACCCAGCAATAACCACACGGCTGTCTATGCCCCTGAGACATTTTTTCTCTCTTTTTTTCTTTTTTGTTCAATCCCTTCACCACCTCAACCCAGTACTCTCCTCTGACAGCTGGTACATTTGCCAAGCATGTCAAACTCATCTAAATCTGCTTTAAATAACTTTGTTTATTTAAAGGAGGCAAGCAGCCTGCTGGCCGCGAGTTTGACATGCTTGATACTATGGAATATTACACAGCAATAAAAAAGAAGGAAACTTTACCCTTTGTGACAGTATGGATGAACCTGGAGATTATTATGCTAAATGAAATAAGCCAGTCAGAGAAAGATAAATGCCATATGGTCTCACTTATATCTGGAATTTAATGAACAAAATAAAATGAGGAACAAAATAGAAACAGTGGCATGGATACAGGGAACTGACAGCTGTCAGAGGGGGGAGATGAGGGAACACTGTATGAAAGAAGGTAAAGGGATTAGCCAAAGAACATATATGCCTGACCTGTGGACACAGACAACATTGTGGTGATGGCCGGAGGCAAGGAGGCACAAGCTGCGTGGACAGGGGACAAGGGGGTGAAAATGGGGGACATCTGCAATAAGGTCAACAATATAAATAATGGGAAAAAGCCTTTTTAGTTTGATGTTGTCCTGTTTGTTTATTTATTTTTTGTTTTCCTTGTCCAAGGCAATACATCAGAAAAAATATTGTGGTGAGAAATGTCTGTGATTTTGCTGCCTATGTTTTCTTCTAGGATTTTTATGGTTTTTACCCCAACATTTAAGTCTTAAATCCATTTTCAGTTTATGGTTGGGTATAAGAAAGTGATCCAAGTTCATTTTTCTGGCATGTATCTGTCCAATATTTCAACACTATTTATCGAGTACACTATTGAGAAGAATTAGGTGGACACGCAAGCACACAGGCAGGGGGCCAGTGGAAAACAAAGGCAGGTGGAACATAAGCAGGGACAAGCAAGGCAGTTTGAGCAAGCCTAACCACAGGAATCAACCAAGCAGGAATAACAAAATGTTTTTGAACTCACGGAGGGAGACATGGGAAACTAGGGAGAACCTGCAACAATAAGGTGAACTGATGCATAGAAACAAGGAAAGTTTAGGTCCATTGCTGAGCAAGAACAATTGTGGGAATCAATCAGGTGACCACAAGGGTAGATATAGAGCAGACATGTATCAAATATGTACCCTAGATTACAAGGCCACATGGGCAGCCCATTACTTGGCCCCCTCCCTGTGCGAGGAGTCTAAATCTGCTTGTAATAAATTTTCCACACTTTTGCTTAAATCTTCTGGTCCTCGAAGCTTATTCTTCAGCATCAAAGACACAAGCCCGGGAAGAAACCTTGGCTCAGCATTCTGGTTATCACTATCTTTACCTTATCATATATTTTTGCTTCTTCTGTCAAGTACTAATTGACCATAAAGTGTGGGCTGATTCCTGGGCTCAGTTTTGTTCTATTGATCTATATGTCTGTTTTTATGCCAGTACCATGCTGTTTTGATTACTATGGCCTTTTGGTATAGTTTGATATCCGGTATGGTGATAGCTCCAATGTTGTCCTTCTTTCTCAAGATCATGGTTGCTATTTAGGGTATTTTTTGGTTCCATACACATTTTTGGAATGTTTGTTCTCGTTCTCGAAATATGCTGTTGATATCCTGAAGCCTGTGCTCTTTCAACTACACAATCCCATAATCACACAATCAGGTTCAAGCCAATGTGAGATCAGTGGTTTTCTGTTCTAACTGTGCCTTCTTCACTAGAATAGTGGAATCCAATGCCCTCATTCCACAGATGAGGAGAAGTTCAGAGATGTGACATGACCTACCTGGAGTCACACAGGCCCCGGTGTAGGAAATAAAACCTGTGTGGTGCACCATCAAGAAAATGCAAGTCATGGTGACTCAGTTTAACCACCTGTAGTTTGGTTAGACAGCGTACGTTTGGAGCAATTCGTAACTAATCTGCTCACTCATCTTGGATGGATGAGGACACAGTCGCAATTGCCTGCCTGGTGTGATTCCGAGGTAGACATGCAATGGAGTACTTATTCTCATGCCTTAGTGACACGTCGGGATACAGACTTGTGCTGCAGAGCCACCTTCCTCAAGGTCAAGGCTTGGTTGCAGGACTCAGGTGCCTGGAGTTTCTGCTTGAGCTATTTTCCTCAGGGCGGGAGGTTAACGTGGGCCACATGTTCCCCCCTCTGTGCCAGGAACTGTGCTTTTGGGGCTTTACTCACATTCATGATCTCATTTACTTCCCAGAACAGCCTTGTGAGCTGATTATTATTATTCCAAAGGTAGAACCCAGAAAAGCTAAGTAACTTGATTAAATTCAGAAAGCCAGTGACTGAGAAAGGCAAGAGCAGAACACACATCTTACTGATTCTGCAGTGCATGCTACTGCCACCTTATAAAGTGAGCATATCATCAGCCTGGCACTCTAATTTCATAGGGAAAGCAAGGAGGCAGGGCTTCCCTCCATCCAGAGCGCCTCAAGGAGGTTGAGTGAGATAGAGGAGAGATGGACGTAGGCTTTATCTGGTGGTGCTTTCATACACTTCTCTTTCTGTCCCATAGAAAGTGTCAGATTAGTTTTAAAATATTCTAGAAAGAAAAGAAGTGTGTGTGCGTGTGTGTGTGTGTGTGTGTGTGTGTGTGTGTGAATATGCATGTGGTTTTGTGCTCGGGAAGGGGAGATAAATGAAACAAGATTGACAAAATATTGATAATTTTGAAGCTAAGAAATAGAGATATAGGGTTTCGTTATTCTATTGTCTTTATTTTGTGTTTGTTTGAATTTTCCATAATAAAAAGGGAAAAAATTCAGGTAAAAGAATGTTCATCTTATTGTTTTTTATTGTAAAACACAGGAAATATTCTAAATATACAATATCTGACCTATGCCTCTACAATGATGCAGACATAATTTGTTGATGTGGAAGATATCCATAATGTGCCAAATAAAAACAAAAAGTAATTTCCAGGAAACACTGTATATTAAATTTTTATTTTAAGTATGTATTTATATTTTAATGCTTGTATTTACATCTGTATTGAAAATAATCTGGAAATACTCTTTGGAAGCTTATTACTTAAGTAATATATGAACTTCTGAAGTAAAGAGGTATCACCATGGCAATTTAAAAGTCCTTTACATTTTTGAAAGTCAGATCATAAAACAGTCCATATAATATGACCTTATTTGCATTAAAAGGAAAAAGGAAAGATTCAGAAGCAGACCCTGGATGCAGGATACAGACTATATTTCAAAATTACAGGACTGGAGCTAAGCTGCTGGAAGGTCCATTTAGGGTAAAATCATGGAACAGACACATTGAGGGTGGCACAGAACCCAAGCACTTTCCCACCCCAAGTGCCAAGTGCAATACAGGGCTCAGCCAACACTTGCTAAATTTCTAAAGCTCCTCTCTCTCTGCTCCGGGAATGTGCTTTCCCTGAACAGAGAGGGAGAATTGAGTTCATTATTCTTTAGATTGGAAAGTTTTGATGAAAGAAAGTCTCCTTTGAAGAGAGAAAGGCAGCAAGGAACAGATTGGCAGGGGAAGTCGCTCCTGAGAGGATCGCGGAACTCGGTCTGGTGACAGCTCTGCCAAGGGACTAGGTGCAGCACCTTCCATGGGCAAGGGAGTGGCTTTGCCTGTGTGAACTCCAGGGAAAGGGAGAAGCTAAAGTAAACAAGGGCATTAGGATGCTGTGGGCGCTTAAGAGGGCTGAAAGTAGCAGCAGATTCATGTTGTCCAGCTGAATGGAAAATCTGTAATTCAGACCATGCAGGAGGCAGCTGGGTTTGTTGCTTTACTGGTGGATAACATAAATCTAAGGTCAGAAATCTTATCCTGGAGGTGCCACAGGGCGAGGCTCTCATCCGTATCCTTTAGCCATCAAGTACAAAAATAAGCTAATATGTCAACACAATACTAATGGGACTCCATGGATCCCATTACTCAAGTGTCTTCAATCAATTAGGGGTTGTAACTTAGTCTTCCCAACATAAATAACCTTTAATACCAATTAAGGACACTGTTCGTCAACATGATGGCTTTATCCTGGTGCATGGGGTATTTTTCCTTATTTTCCTTTTCTTTTTTCTCTCTTTCTTTTTTCTTCTATTGAAACGTTAACAAGGACGAAGACAAGAGCCTTAGGATTGAGTAGATTTCCTAGTCCCTTGACCCACACTGGTGTTGGAATAGGATCACGCCTATGCAGTCGGTGTTCCATATTCAAGTGCTCCTTGAGCTCTGGGGAGGGCAGGCATTCAATGGAACAAATGTTTTTCAATCGCCTGTATTGAGTGAGAAACTGTGTTAAGCCCTGGACTTTATTTGCCGCACTGGATAATTAAAGAAATCGAAGTTCATCATCTTCTGACAAGGTTTTCAAAGCTAAATAACATCAGTAAATGTCTAAAGGCTAAAGAAATGCTAATTGGCATTAAGCATCACCACCTCTGATTTAGGATTAAATTACATTTATGGCAAAGAGAAAAAAAGCAATTCTATAATTATTTCCACATTGTTTCTATTGTCACACCCCTTTCCCATATTCCCCATATAAAAATCTACAGTAGAGGCCTTTTCTGTCCCAATCACCCTCCCATGGCATAATCTTGTTACATGAACCATTATAATCAACTAGAGACCTGGTGCACGAAATTTGTGCACCCTCAGCCCAACCTGCACCCTCTCCAATCTGGAACCCCACAGGGGATGTCCGACTGCCAGTTTAGGCCCGATCCCTAAACCGACAGTCAGATATCCCTCTTACAATCCGTGACTGCTGGCTCCCAACTGCTTGCCTGATTGCCCCTAACCACTTCTGCCTGCCAGCCTGATCACCCCCTAATCACACCCTACCAGCCCGATCACCCCCAACTGCCCTCCCCTGCTGGCCTGGTCACCTCTAACTGCCCTCCCCTGTTGGTCATCTTGTGGCAGCCATCTTGTGACCACATGGGGGTGTCCATCTTTTGAGGACTTGGGGGCAGCCATCTTGTGCAAGGGTATGATGGTCAATTTGCATATTATTTCTTTATTATATAGGACTAGAGGCTGTTGCACAAAGAGATTCATGCAATAGGCTTTCCCTTCCCCTGGCTGCCGGCACTGGTTTTCCTCCAGCACCCGAGACCCAGGCCTTCACTCCAGCTGCAGTGGAGAAGCCAAGCCTCTTCAGCCTTCAGTCTTCACTTCGTCAGAGCCTTCAGACTTCACTCTACTGGAGTCTTCAGACTTTGCTCCAACTCCGCTTTGTTCCACCACTCTGTGCCTGTGTATACAAATTAACCACCTTATTTGTTGGGTTAATTTGCATACTCATTTGATTGGCTGGTGGGTATAGCAGAGTGACACCAATTTGCATGTTTCTCTTTTGTAAGTGTAGATAATATGATCTAAAGAATAAAATGCTTTTAATCATCTTAAATTACATTATATCATAAAAACTCTAAAAATTCCCCTAATTTTTAACCTTAACCTTTTAGGGGGATGTGTATACAACTTTAGAAGGTTGTCAGAGTCTTTGACATTCATGTTAAAGTAAGTATAAGCAAGCATTGTCTGTCTTTCCATCCTTCTGACCCCCACCCCCACCTACTTGTTCATTTTTGAAATTTATGTTTACCCATCTTAAGAAGAGGAAATGGCCCTGAGACTGGGAATAACCATTGGCAAGTCACAATGACATCATAGATGTACATAAATATCTGCTAATACTCATTAAGAAGTTACATACAACTCAGATGCAGTATATAAATATTCAGTTCAACATTTTCCAAACATTTGCATTGTACCCTTCTCTACAACAAATTTTAAGCATTCTCAATATATAAACATATATTCTCCATATTTACATGTATCATTGTGCTAATCTATTATGTACATTATAAAGTATACATAACATAAATTGTTTAAAGCTGACATTAAATTAAATTTCTGATATTTTCTCCCTCACCCAATAATCACATTGTACACTTGTGTGTACACATTCCACCTCAGAGGCACTGGGGTAGAAGCTACTTCGTGTTGCCTGCTTGCATAAATGGAAAATCCCATAGTCCACACTTGAGCAGATAAAAGATATAAACATTGGCAGTTGTATTTTCTCACAGAATCTTTTTGGGAAAGTGATGTTCTTGTTGTCCTTTCATGTAAGGTGAGAGGTTTATTTAAAAGGTATGGCAGGGTCTACCTCTTTTTCTTCATGAATTTAGTTTAACAGGCCCTGGGGCTATCATGCACTCCTGGGCTTACAGCTAATCCAGAGGCGGATGTAGGACTGGGTCACTGGTGCTCTGTGTTCTGGGGCACAGAGGATGTTGCTACAGGCCTGCAGCCACTTTCCTCCCCCAAGATTGCTGATAAGACCCAAGGCCACAACCTAGATGTCTGTCAATGTGGTTGCTTCTTTGTAAACCTGTTAAGTCTCAAATTAGACTTTAACATAAGGTGACCAGATTTTAACATTGGTAAAGCGGGACACCATTGACCGCTTGGCCACTGAAAACCGAAAATTCCCTTCCCATTCTCCTGCGGTTCCCTAGCTCGTCGTGCATTCTTTCCAAAAATCGAGACGTGGGACAAATTGTTAAAAATCGGACTGTCCCACCAAAAGCAGGATGTCTGGTCACCTTACTTTAACACCAAAACTCCCATGTTGCATTCTTTAGCCATTATGAGAGAAAAACAAGCATACAGCTCTTCCCGGTATGGCTCAGTTGGTTGGAGTGTCATCCCATACATTGACAGTTCAATTTCAGGTTTAGAGCACATGCCTTAGTTGTGGGTTTGATGCCCATTTGGGGCATGTACAGGAAGACAACCAATAGATGTTTCTCACATCAATGTCGCTCTCTCTTTCCCTTCCCTTCTCTCTAAAACCAATAAGCATGTCCTCAGGTGAAGATTAAAACAACAACAACAAGCATACACAGAATAACATCCACTGAGCTATACTCCTACACTTCTATGCATTCATTATATTTTCACCATTATCAGTGTTACAATCAACAGCATACCTCTTCCCACAGTGGATGGCAGAAACTCTATACATTGTATCAATCAAAAATTGCAAAACAGAGACCACTGGTGATTTGTGATAAAGCAGAGCAGTGTGGGAGAGCCTTGTTATCTCCAGGGAGATAAGCATTATTCATTTTATTTCACCTCACCTATTCCAGCACCTGAACATAATGGAATTCTACAAATGTTGAATGAGGGCACATAGACATTGGTAGATCTCCTGGATGCAAATCAGCTTTAGGATAATAGTGAAAAATTAGGTTGGGGAAATTTAGAGATAGTGATACAGCTTGGAATGCTATACTTCTAAATGAAGACCCGGAAATGATGGTAAGTTTTTAAAGCCAAAATTGGAAATAATTAAATTTGCTTTTGAGAAAGATAATGGTAGTTATCACCGACCTCTACTGAGTGTTTACCATGTCCGAAGCACTGTCTACAGGCTTCATCTTGATTAGCTAAATCCATCTGCACAGGGCCTTGATAAGTGGTATTTCATGCTTTTTTCTTTATCGATGGGAAAACCAAGGCACAGAGACGATGAGTAACTTGGATACTAATATCAGGAAGAAGACCTTCCTGCACCAACTCCCAAGTCTACCTGTCACAGTAACCATCATATCTGGGATACAGGGAGTCAGGTCAGACTTAAAGTTTCAGGAAATTTTAAGGAAACAGGAGAGGAAGAGTCATGAGTTCCTAATCCATTATAATGACAAGGAATAAAGAATGGTGGGAGGAAATCCTAACCCTAAATCTAGCATTAGCCCTAACCCTAACCCTAACGCTAACCTGAGCCATAGCCCTAACTATAACACTAACACAAACCTAGCCTTAGACATAACACTAATCCTAACACTAGTACTCCAGGTGATTACAGTGTGTATTCAAGGACCCAGAACAATAGCCAAACCCTAACCCTAACTATAGCAATAACCCTAAACCTCACAATAAACCAAGCCCCAACCATAACCAGACCCTAAACTCCAGGTGATTCCTATATGTATTCAGGACTTAGAAGCTAACCCTAACCCTAACCCTAACCCTAAATCTAAACCATAAGCCTCACTCTAAACCCTAAGTGTAACCCTAAGCCCTAACCCTAACTCTAACACTAATCCTAAAACTTAAACCTAACCATAACTCTAAACCCTATTCCCTAACCCAACCCTAACCCTAACCCTAAATTCCAACATTCAACCTTAACCCATAACCCCTAGAAATTAGGGTTCAGGTTTATGGTAAGTGTTAGGATTTGTAGTTAGGGAAACCCTAACCCTAATGCTAAAAAATAACCCTAACCCTAAACCCTAATCCTAATCATAACTCTAAACCTCACCCTAAACCATAACCCCTAACCTTAACCCTAACCCTAAACATAACCCTAAACTCTAAACCTAATCCTAACCCTAATCGTAGCCCTAAACCTAACCATCTCCATAACTCTAACACTAGCTATGGCCCTAACCCCACCCTAAATCTAACCATACCCCTAATCCTAATTATAACACTAACCTTAATCTTAACACTAACCCTAACCCTAACCGTAGTCCTAACCCTGACCTAACCCTAACCCTAGCCCTAACTGTAACCATAACCCTAGCCCTAGCCCTAAACATATCACTAACCCTAACCCTAAACCTAACCCTAACCCTAGTGCTAGCCCTAATCACAATCCTAATCCTAACCTTAACCCTAATCCAGACCCAACCCTAAAACCTAACCCTAACTCTAGCCCTCACCTTAACCTTAACCCTAACCCTAACCTTAACCCTAGCCTTGGCCCTAGCTCTAACACTAACTCTAATCTAACTCTAATCTAACTCTAATCCTAGCCCTAGCCCTAACCCTTACCCTGTCACTAGCCATAGCCCTAACCATAACACTAACCCTAACCCCAAAACCTAAACCTAAACCTAGGCAAAGCCCTAGCCATAACACTAGCCCTCACCTACCCCTAGTTCTAATCCTAGCCCTAGCCCTAATCTGAACCTTAACTCTCTAGGGGTATCCAATGTACTTCCTAAGACCCAGATGCTAATCCTAACCCTAAACCTAGCCCTAGCTCTTGAAGTGGCGAGAAAACTACAAACGAGACAAGTAATTTCCCTTTTTCCAAGACCATCTTTGCTGCCTGGTTACACAGCCTTATGCAGATTTTCCTGGATTTTTCCACTCACCACCAGGAAGTTAGGATGGCATAACACGCAGAAATTCCCCTCCACTCAGCATGCACGCCTAGTAAAGCCATGAATCCAGGCCCATTGCATTTCCTAGAATGCGTCAGCCACAGCAGAGAGAGCAGTGTTTCTTCTGAAGGTATTTTCAATACAACAAAATGATCTGATTGTATCTGAATATGTTTCATTCAATTTCACCTTTGCAGTATTCAATGGTGGAAATATTTGTGGCTGTTCAATGACATAGTATTCAGCCTGCTTAGAGAGCAAGACAATCATTCCGTCTCTCAGGTTTTATTCTCCTTTTGTTTCGTTGGAGTGGATCAACGTGGATGTTTATAGCTCCTGCTGGATTGATTTGGAACCACCTTTGAATGCCGGTTTACGCACGTGTGGTGACTTTTTATTTTTGAGAAAATAAAATCTCTTTGCTTCCTTGTCATGGGCTCTTAGGTCTGAAACCCAGATTCTTTTCGTTTTCTTTCTTTGCTTTATGTTCCCAGGGAAGTTACATAAAGTGACCATCGCAGACAGCTGAGCCTGCCTTCCATCCTTGGGTAAAAGTGTTCAGCATACAGGAAAAGGACCAAGACGGGGCCAGCATGGTGCTTCACCCCTTTCCCAAGCCCACAGAAGTCCCGATGCACAACTGCTTGGAGAAATCCATGTCATCTGCGATCCTGGCTGCTGGCAGAGTCTTCTTTCCCACCGTTGTTCCCCATCCTCACCCTCCTTTGCCCCTCCATGTACCTCAGTTCCTTTTATTAGCCAGTTCTCTAGCATAGTGTCATTTTCCTGCAGAACAGATGTCATTTGGTGGGACAGAGGGAAGCGCTGGGAGTTATCCCTAGAGAGTCAGAATGCTATGGTTCTGAGAGCAGAGACCGTGGGCAAAAACCCAATCCCAGTCTCAGCTCTGACCCTATCAGTGTGGGACCTTGGGCAAGTTACCTCTCTGAACTTCAGTGTCTTCATCTGCAAAACCAAAATCATGCTAGCTCTGTGGGCTGGTCAGGTCCCCTTGTGTTGCAAGCGAGAGAGGCTCAGCTTGTAACCAAAAGCATCCCAAGGGTGTGATGTTCTTGTCACCTTGGATCTTCCCATCGCTCACTTATTATCATGATCCAAAATCCCTTTTTCAGACAGATTAACTCCATTGGTCTTTAAAACAGCAGCTCAGTCCTCCCTCCCCCGCCCCAACCCCCACCCCACCCTAGCCACAGGAGTTACTCTGAGACTTCTCTTCATGCACTTCATAGCTCCTGTCACCACCTTAAATTACATCAGTCATGCTTGTGCAGTGTTTGTCTCACCTAAATATACATTCCATATGGGTAGATACTTTCTTCTGTTTACCACTAAAACCGTGGCTGGCACATAATAGATACCCAATTAATATTTGTTGTGTCCTTTCTAAATAAACAGCATTCTGACCAGTGTTCCACTGCAGGCCGGGGCAAGAAGAAATCCAGCAGGTAGCAGGTATTTCTTTAATATTTTTTAGAGTATTCAGAAGATTGATTGGATGTTTAATAAATACTGGTGGAAAAGAAAAATAATCTAGAGCAGTAGGCTATAAAATGTTGTCAATGTATGTATTAATTAGCATTTATTAGACTTTAAAA
>PVJC01018176.1:0-31648 GCA_004026665.1 Murina feae | reverse complement strand
TTTTTCTCCTATAATTGATACTGTTCCTTGAAGGCCTGGGGTTATCTTCTATAATTGATACACTGTTCCTTTAAGGCGGCCTTCTAACTAACTGAAGCCTCCTCTGCCTCACCTCGCAGCGTCTATAATGAAACAATTGTTACTTTTACTGGTTAGGCCGGAGCTGCTCTTTCCTTCAGCTCCGGAGGATTCTATGATTATTACATTGTTTCAAATGTTTCAAAGCTGTGTTTTGCTAGAGGCAGTTTAATCGGAGCTGGGCTGAGGGGCGAAGCTTCACTTTCACTCCTGCCACAATGGAAAGGGCTGTTTACTCAGGTCCGTGAGTGGCGGCTGCCATGTTGGCTGGGCTAATTTGCATACAGCCGCTCTGATTGGCTGGTGGGCATGGCTTACCCTGTCTCGGAGAAACGGTTAATTTTAATATTTCGCTTTTATAGAGTAGATAGGTTATCATTTTGTTTGGATAAATATGGGAATGTTTGCCTATCCTATCTAATAAAGAGGGAACATGCTAATTGACCCTCATGCTGTTGCAAAGATGGCAGCACCCACAGCCAATAAGGAGGGAATATGCTAATTGACTGCCACACTCTCACAGATGGCAGTGCCCACAGCCACAAGATGGCTGGCAGGGGAGGACAATTGTGGGTGATCAAACCAGCAGAGCAGGGCACTTGGGGATGACCAGGCCTGCAGGGGAAGGCAGTTGAGGGAGACCAGGCCTGCAGGGGAAGGCAGTTAGGGGCAATCAGGCTAGCAGGGAAGTAGTTAGGCATCAATCAAGCTGGCAGAGGACTAGTTAGAGGGTGATCCAGGCTGTCAGGCAGAAGCAGTTAGAGGCAACAGGCAGGCAGGTAGGCAGGCAGACTAGCAGTTGGGGGCCAGCAGTACAGGATTGTGAGAGGGTTGCCCTTAGGGGTCCTAAATTGGAGAGGGTACAGGCTGGGCTGAGGGACACCCCTTACACAGTGCAAAAATTTCATGCACCAGGCCTCTAATATGGTAAAAGATATTTCACTTTATAAGAAACTATCAAATTTTCATGTAGTATATAAGATATGAGTCAAGGTTCATTTTCTTCTTACATTTAATGTTGAACTTTTCCAGCATTTGTTAATCTAACTTTTCTCTACTGAATTACATTTGAATCTTTGTTAAAAATAAGTGATTTACATATGTGGGGGTGTGTTTTTGATTAATCTACCTAGTTACCTTTTTTCCAATATTACACTGTTTTTGATATAGTAAATCTTAAAATCTGGTAGCATGAGTTCTCATTCTATGTCCTTGTTTTCCAAAATTTGTTTAGATACTTAGTTCCTTAATATTTCCATAAACATTTTAGAATCAGTTTGTCAGTTTCTATGAAACCCTGCTAGGATTTTAATTGGAATTTTATTAAGTCTATAGATTTGGGAACATCGACATCTTAACAACATTACAGAGTCTTCTAATTTACAAATATGGTGTATAAATACATTTATTTTGAGCTTTGGTTGCTTTTTTCATGAGTTTTCAACATATAATACACAAATATGTTCAATTCATCCCTAATTATTTCATAGTTTGGGTGTTGCTATGAGTGGTATTGTTTATTTCAACTTTTAAGTGCACATTGCTAGCATTTAGAAATACAATTAATTTTTACAAATTAACCTTGTATTATATGACCTTACTAAACTCACAAAAAGACACAAATTAAAAACAGCTGTAAAAGAGAGACTGTCACTGCAGACTCTACAGCTTTAAAAAGATAATAAGAAATCTACCAACCTCTCTATTCCCTTAAATTTGACTACACAGATGAAATAAATTAATTCTGTGAAAGACACAACTGCTAAATGTCACTCAAGAAGAAATAGATAATAGGAATATTTCTATATTCATAAAATAAATTAAAGTAGAACTAAAACCTCCCACAAAGAAAATGCTAGATCCTGATAGTTTCACCGGAGATTCTGCTAAACATTTGCAGAAGAAATTGTGCCATTTCCATGCAAACATTTCTAAAAATCAGATGAAAAGAAAACATTTCTAATTCATTTTTATGAGTTTAGAATTATTCTAATACCCAAATAGTAAAAATACATTCAAAATAAAAAAGTGTAAAACAATACTCCCTTTGAAGATAGATATACACTTCCTAACAAACTAAATATAGCAATATATAAAATAATAATATATCATGACTATATGAGGTTTACCATGTAATACAAGACTGCCTTAGAATTTGAAAGTAAATTAATGCAGGCAGGTCACCGTATCAGTAGACTGATCATTTCAATATGATCATTTCAATAGTGGCCTGGAAAACACTTAACAAAAAAAACATATTCATTGACCTGACAAATATCTGCTATGACAAGTCATAACAGGAGTAAGGTGACTGCTCTTACCTCTTACCGGCCATAATGGACTGGTGGCCCAGCCAGCGCATTGAGGTTAGAGGGAAACAAGGGTTTTAAGGTATAAACATTAGAAAAAATAAAACAACCTCTATTTTCAAACAACACAATCGTCTACATAGATATTTTCTAATCTGGCAACATGGTTCAGAACTCAAAAGCAATTCTTTTAAAATCCTATTTAATAAATGAACATGAGTAAGCTTTCACTTCATAATTTTCACTTTGCATAGTAATATGAATTTACTATTCTTTCAATAAGGAGAAGCAAAAATTTTTATAATTTATCTATATTATCAGGTAGAAGTTATAGAGTAATTATGTGGCTTAAGAAAATATTCTGTGGACTGAGTGAAGTTTATAACAGATGGGACACATTTTATTTTAAAATAACATGGTTGTGAGTATATACTCAGCGTATATATATCTTCCCATCCTTTTTGATTGTTGTATATTATTCCATTTTATGAATGATTCATAATTTAGTAAATAAATTACCTGATAAAACACTTTTTTTTTTTTTTATAAAGGACACAACTACCTGTTTAAATATCATTTTACTTTTCCTTATGAAACAAGTGAAGAGTTGTTTGTAAGCAGTGGTTACCCCAGGCAGATACTCTAGATCCTGCCTCTCTTTCCATCTGGTTCGGGCCTTATAACTGGTTGTTACCTATGGAAGGTATGCAGGAATGATATCTGCCTCTTCCTCATCAGAAAGATGAAGAGTGTTCATGCCCTCTCCACTCCCACATTCTCTTATTTACCGCCTGGAAAAGTTCTTTCACTGCCATGCTTTCAAGCTGTTTTCTCAGACATTTCTCTATCTATACTGGGACTACAACTCTAAAGTATGCTACTCCATGAAATTTGAAATGTATAAACTAAACCAAAGCTAAACCAAAGAGACAACAACAAAAAACTTGAGCATCTACCACACCAATAGTGAGAGATTTTCCCATTTTATATTATAGCTGCAAGTTGCAGGTTTACTGAGAGAAGGAGTTCTAACCTCCAGGCTAACACTAGGTGGAAATAGCCTATTTTAGACTCCAAATAAAATTATTTTTAGTAACTTACCAACTTTGCATTCTGATTTCTTAAGGAACATTTTATTTTTAATGGCATTCAGAATTCTAAAATTTAAATATACAAAACTTTTAAATTTTTTTATTAAACAGAAAATTAATATCTAGTTACAAAGGCACAATCAAATGAAAAGGGGTTAATTTATTTTATGTTACAAAAAGACAAATTTGATTTCAATATTCATTGACAAAATGTGCTAAATAATATACCTGTAATCTGTAGGTATAAGTTATTAGTGGAAATATTGTGCAAGAAAAACATTTACTTCAGTTTTACCTATAAGAGTTACATCACTCTGCTACACTTAAGCCATGCCCACCAGCCAATCAGAGCAACTATATACAAATTAACGCAGCCAAGATGGTGGCCGGCAGCCATGGAGCTGGAACAAGCAGGAGGCTTGCCCCAGCGATGGAGGAAGCTAAGGTTCCCGCCTGCCTTGGCTGGCTATGGCCTCTGCTCAAGGCAACAAAGTTACAATTATAGAAGATAAATAAACCCCAGATAACCGCTTCTAGCCAGTCTCACTGCAAACAGGCATCAGCCCCTCACCCAGGCTGGCCAGGCACCCCAGCAGGACCCCCCTCCCTGAAGGGACTGTGGACAGCCTGCAAACAGCTATCAGCCACTCACCCAGGCTGGCTAGGCACTCCAGGGGGACATCCATCTTGAAGGGACTGTGGCCCACCTGAAAACAAGCCATTAGCCACTCACCCAGGCTGGCCAGGCACCCCAGCTAGACCCTCACCCTGATCCGGGACACCTTTCAGGGCAAACCAGCAGGCCTCCACCCATGCACCAGGCCTCTATCCTCCTATATAACAAAAGGGTAATATGCAAATTGACCCCAACAGCAGAACCACTGGAAATGACTGGTCACTATGACACATAATGACCACCAGGGGGCAGATGCTCAATGCAGGAGCTGCCCCTGGTGGACAGTGTACTCCTACAGGGGGAGCTCTGCTCAGCCACAAGCCAGGCTGCCAGCTGCTAGTACAGTGGTGGTGGTGGGAGCCTCTCCTGCCTCCTCAGCAGCGCTAAGGATGTCCAATTGCAGCTTAAGCCTGTTCCCCACTGGCAAGTGGACATCCTCCGAGGGCTCCTCAGCTGCCAGAGGAATGCATGACTGCCAACTTAGGTCCGATTCCCCGGGGAGCAGGCCTAAGCCAGCATGTGGACATCCCCTGAGGGTTCCAGATTGTGAGAGGGCACAGGCTGGGCTGAGGGATTACCTCGAGTGCACAAATTTTTGTGCACTGGGCCTCTAGTCCTATATAATAAAAGACTAATATGCAAATTGTCCCCTTAACAGAGAGTTTGACCCCGAGTTCAACCAGGGGGCCAGGCTGGCCTCCCAAATGCCCACAGCCCCTTCCCCCATCCAGCCCCACCTCTGATTGGCTCCCCCCACCCTGATCGGGATGGGCCAGCCAGACCCCACCCATGCACAAATTTATGCACTGAGCCTCTAGGGAGAAGATGAAACAAAGCAACACATGCTTGTATGGGGTTTTCTTCTCAAGTTAAATTATATGAGAGAATGCCATTACTGATGTCATAGGGATGGTGTGAGATTTAAATACAATAATTCAATAGAAGCACTTATCTTAGTGTCTGAATATTTTAAAAGGCCCATTATAGGTTGACAGCTATAATAGTATAATTATAATAATTAACAACATTTCCACCAAAGGGACCCAGAAATTTTCTCTTCCATCTTTTGTTTCTATAAAATAACAGGCACACAAGCTTTCTTGAAATGTGCTCTAGTTCTTAAGGTAGAAAACATAGATCTCTTTGTGATATCTCTTACCAGACATTTAATTGTACACTAGTTCTTAAATGTTCTGATCCTTAGATTTCAACTGAGCAAATGTTTTGATGAGTTTTCATGCATATTAAAATTATAATGAGAGCAAGCATACTCTATAATCTGAAAGTATCATGTAACTGCCTAGCTATGAACTGGTATAGAGAGAGATAAGGGGGAGAGAGCTGAGGATGCTATTTGCATTGGATGGATAAAACTAAGGTATTATGTGGTATTATACATCTTGTTTTAGTAGTGTTTTGTATTTGATTTTGTAGTAAGGATTATAGGATATGTTTATTAATAATAAGAAAAACATTGTTACATGTTTTCCTGGTTCAATATATTTAGATGTATCTCCAGTGAAACTATGCTTGAGGGGGAAAATAACCAAATTTTCCACAAGGACCTGAGAAAAATATAATTACCTAGTAGAAATTGCATACATCTAGTAAAAGAATTTTTATGCCTACAGATAGAAGGGTAAAACATGAATATGTAGTTGAAGATAGATTATATACATATAAATTACATAAGTATATTACATAACTTATTTGAGATAAACATAATAGGCTAGAGGTAGTAGTAGCATTTGGGTTTGAGAACCTGAGGTAGCACAAATAAAGAAACCTCCTTTGAAAAGGGAGTTCATAACTTCTAGCAATTTCTGCATATTTAGTAGGTTAGAGGTACTTGTGATTAAATCTACAGTATTTGCAAAGTGAAGGTAAAAGTCATTTTTCTTTCCTTTCAAAGGTCAGACATTGTTGTCTTAAACCTCATACTAGTCCCAGTCCTTAGAAGGCAACAATAACCTTGGGAAGGTGTCTGTTAAGTTCAATACATGAGAACGAACAGAGATCAATGCAACGCATTTCTTGGCAGCAGAACACTGCAGGCGTATTCTCTGAAGAGATGGAAGCAGAGTAATTTTTTTTTTTTTTTTTTTTTTACTGGGAGAACAATAGTCACAGGCAAAGGCAAGGGTCTCACATTAAAAACAGGTGGAAGCTCCACTGCAGGAACAGACCAAGAATACTGGGCTCCAACTGCCCTCCTCACCCATGGGGCAGAGATTCCATGCCAAGAAGACCAAAGGCAACCATATCCACTTAGAATGCCACTGGTAAAACAGAGGGGTCACTCTGAGAGAAGTGGGGCAGTGTACCCATCTCTAGCTCCAGGGCAGAGATAAAGAGATTGCCCAAGCGGGGGAAGCAGGCTTGAAGAACAGATATCTGGGTCATTCTCCCGGTTGGAATTGACTTCATTTAGATCAGAGCATCGGAAAGTTCAAACCTAAAAGCCTGTCAAAAGCAATAGAGATTTTGGTGGTAATTAAGTAGGACAATGATGGTAGCTCCATGGGAGCAACAAACTAAAACAAAGATCCGCTAGACTCAAGAGAAAGATGGCTAAGAAGAAGAATGCTCCTAGAGTTAGAACAAAGTTCAAAGTCTGCTTCTGGGAAGCAGCCTAAATTGTATTGAATAAGACAATGGAGCAATTTATGACAAAGTCCCTTCTAAAAATTTCATATTTTTTTTGAGGGAGGTGTCATTGGTTAATAAAATTACATAGGTTTCAGGTATACAGTTCTATTACATAGCATCTGTATATTGTATTATCAGCTGAGACTTAGTGCATGTTCACTGGCAAGTGTGATAACAATAGAGGCATACAGCTTAAAAAAAAATAAGGTAAACAAAGTCAAACAGAGTCTTTCTAAAACACTGTAATCCCAAGGAGACTGTGGATATGCCTAAGTCTAAACCCTAAAGGGGGGGACACAGACTTCACCAAAATAGTCCAGTCCATGTAATAAAAAAAAATTAAACACGCCTAAAGATAAAATAAAATAAACCACCAAGTCTCATAATAAAGGGCAGGGAAGAGCAGTATCTAGAGTTGTTAAAATATATTATCAAAAATTCTAAGTTTTCAATAAAAAATTATGCGACATGCAAAGAAACTGTAACCTGTGACTCACACATAAGAAAAAGAAAACCAGGTTGTAACAAGAACTACTTTTCAGAGAGCCCCATGTGAGAATTAGCAAATAAAGACACAAAATAGCTATTATATATTTACTAGATGCCCAGTACATGAAATTCGTGCACTGGTAGGGTCCCTAGTGGCTGGCAGCTGCCACCCAGGTACTCCCTCCCTTTCCCAGGTGCACCCCGCTTCTGGTCCAACTTCCAGACAAACTCCCTGTCAAGGGGACAATTTGCATACTATGCTTTTATTATATTGGATTCAATAAAACTACAATAAAAATGCTTAAAGAAGTAAATGAAGAATACGTTAAAAATAGCACAGGAAATGGAGACCTATCTATCACTCATTGTAATACTTTAAGCAATAAAACAAAATTTAAAAAAGGTAAAAAAAAAAAAGTAAAAAAAAAATAGCACAGGAGACAGAATAAAAATAAATTGGACATTATGAAAAGTGAAACTTTATATATCAAATTACACTATCAGAATGAAAAGGCAACCCAGGAAATTGGAGAAAAATATAAATATATACTGAAATTATATATCTGATAAATAATTGATATCTATAATTTACAAAAACTTTCATGATTCAATAACAAAAAAAATAAGCCAATTTAAAAATGACTAAATAACTTGGGTAGATATTTCTCTAAATAAAATATACAAATTGCCAATAATAACATGAAAAAATGTTCAACATCATTAATCATTAGGTCAATGTAAATGAAAACCATAATGATATACTATTTCACATCCATTAAGATGGCCATTATTAAAAAGAGAACATTAAAAAAATAAAACAGAAAATAACAAGTATTGGCAAGGATGTAGAGAAATTGTAACCCTGTGCATTGCTGCTAAGAATATAAAATGGTGCAGTCATTATGGAAAACAGTATGGTGGGTCCTTGAAAAGTTAAAAATAGAATTACCATATTTTACAATTCTACTTCTGAGTGAGTAAACAAAATAGTGAAAGCAATGATTTAGACATGTATTTGTACACACTTGTTTCATAGTAATATTGTTCAAAATAACTAAAAGATGGAAATGACAAAAATGTACATAACCAGGTAAATAGATAAACAAACTGTGATATATGCATACAAAGGAATGTTATTCTGACACATGCCTCAACATAAATAAACCTTAAAGATATGCTACATGAAACAAGCCAGTCAAATAAAGAAAAAAATAATTGCATGACTCCACTTATGTGTGTCTAGAGTGGTCAGATTATAGAGCTAAAATATAATGATGGTTTGGTTTCCAGGAGCTGGGGGAGGGGTGGGAATTAGTGTTTAATTTGTATGGCATTTCAGTTTAGAAAGCTGAAATTTTCTGAAGGTGGATAGGGTAACAGTTGTACAATAATGTGACTATAGTTAATGCCACTGAGATGGACACTTAAAAGTCATAAAAATGATAAATTTGATGTTACTTATGTGTTTCACAATAAAAAATCTGAAAGTGAAATTGAAAACAATTCCACTTAAAATAGCACCAACAACAAAATACTTAGGGATAAATTTAATAAAAGAAGTGTAAGAGTTGTACACTAAAATTTCATGTTCATGAATTATAAGACAATACTTTCCACATGATCTACAGATTCAACAGTTCAAATTAGGAAAAGTCACAGAAGGCTTTGGAAGGTATGTCAACAAGAAATTCTACATGGGTTAGTTCTGAAGACGACTTCAAGATAATGATGACGGAAACAGTGAACATTGATTTAAACGACAACTGTATATAATTATTTGGAAGAAGGTATGTAGTAGGTGAGTTAAGAAGGGGATTTTCTAAGCAAGCAAATTGATCATTAGTAGAAAGCAGCCTTTCTGCATAAATTGACAAGATGATCTAAAGTTCCTATGGAAATGCAAGAAACAGAATAGCCAGGAAAAGTCTTAAAATGAAGAACAAAGTGAGAAGACTCACTTCCTTATATCACAATTTACTACAAAACAATAGTAATCAAGACTATGTCATACAGGCATAAGGCTAGACAAATAGCTGAATGGAACAGAATTGAGACGCTAGATATAAACTCTCACATCTATGCCTACTTTATTCAAAGTTTGCATTGTAAATTGCTTTCTTATTTTTGGTGAAGAACAAAAATCTTCCTGGATTGATGCTTCTATATAAGTTCCTGAACGATAAAATTTAGGTGGGCTTAAATGTCTGAAAAAAAAATCTTTATTCTAGTCTGTCAATTGACAGGTTTTACATAATAGAGTCTATGAATCATTATTTATTAGAATTTAGGCATTGCTTCACTGTTTTCTAATTTCAATAATACTACTGAATGTTCCAATATAATTGTGATAACCAATCTTTTGCATGTGAGTTTTAATAACATGTTTATTAAATTATAGTCCATATATCATATAATTCACATAAACCATAAAATCCAGTGATTTTTGTTTATTGACAGTTTTGCAACCATCATAACTAATTTAGCATATTTTTATTATGACAAAAATTAACCCTGCACTCACTAGCATTCACTCCCCATTTCTCCCTAATTCCCACAGCACTAAACAACCACCATTCTAATGATGGGCAGAGTCTAGACAATTCATGTAATAAGATTATACAATATATAGTCTTCTGGGACTTTTTCACTAGCTTAATGTTTTAAAAATTCATTGATGCACTTTATTTTCATTGCCAAATAATGTTCCACTATATGGATATACCTCATTTTGTTTTCTCATTCATCCATTGAACAAAGAAAAGGGAGACTCATGAGCACAGACCACAGTATGGTGATGGCCAGAGGGAAGGGGGCTAGGGAGAGGTAGTAGCAGGTAAAGGGAAGATAAATGGTGATGACTTGGGGTGATAAACACCAAGTACAATATACAGATAATGTGTCGTATAAATATATACCTGAACCAGGTAACATTTTATTAACCAATGTCATCCCAGTAAATGCAAATAAAAAATGCAAACAGGCTTCATTAATTGATCATGAACTAAACTGTATAGTATTCTACATGTGTGACTATTTGGGGAATCAAGGCATTGTCAGAGAGACATGTATTAGAAATCTATAATGCAGGTCACAAAAGCACTCCAATGCTGTCTCAGGTATATCCTCTTTCTCCATGCCACCTTTGAAAAGTGCCAAATGACAGACATTATGCAAGCAATTATGCAGTCAATTGCTTTCTAGAATAATTCAATTCTGTCCTGTGTGTAATAAAAAGTAGTTTGTTAGGCATATTACAAATTAGAAAACAATTGAGTGAAAGCATTGTAAGGACAGGGACCAGATCTGTCTGATACTCTCAATGTGTCAGCAGAATGTCTGACACATGGAAGATGTTATTAAGTATATTCCAAATGAAAAGCGCAATTCCACAATATTTCATTTCTCATTTTGGAAAATGGAAAAGCCAGTCCTTTCAATAGGGCTGTGGTTCACTCCCTTGCCTTTTAATATACACAAGCTCTACATTACCATTTGTCTTTTCCCGTGAAAATCCTGACATCTTTATCAGATTTAAGCTCCAATTATAAAGATGTTATTTTTTATTAAAAACTACTTTTATTATAATAATAACTCTATAACAACATCTAAAATAATAACAATGTAATAGTTACACCTGAAAGTTATTTTTTTAAATATATTTTATTGATTTTTTTACAGAGAGGAAGGGAGAGGGATAGAGAGTTAGAAACATCAATGAGAGAGAAACATCGATCAGCTGCCTCTGGGGATGTGCTCGCAACCAAGGTACATGCCCTTGACTGGAATCAGACCTGGGACCCTTGAGTCCCCAGGCTGACGCTCTATCCACTGAGCCAAACCGGTCAGGGCTGAAAGTTATTTTTTAAAAGTTAAAATCAATGATGCATAATAATAATACAGACATGTTTGCTAATTGTCAAACAGGCTTCATTCATTCATTCACTATTATTGATTATATGAAATATAACACACTGTGGGAGTTATGCCATGATGATCACAAGTTTCATCCTGGGTTGATAGTCTATTGGAGAGACAATCACATCCATCATCTAATATAATAAAGGAGTAATATGCAAATTGACGATCACCCGAGACACCTAAGCCATGCCCACCAGCCAGGCCTCGTCTCCCAGCCAATCAGAGTGGCTGTATGCAAATTTACCCAGCCAAGATGGAGGCTGGCAGGGCGGCTCTGCACTGGGAGCCTGCACGGCCAGCACAGCTGTGCTGGGTGTGTCAGCTCAGTCAGGGAAGGAGGGGTCCGGCCTGGGGCCTCCTCGAGGCATCCAGGAGCGCCGGTCACAGGTCCACTGCCTGGTTCCGGCCCCTGGGGGCCTCCATGGGGCATGTGGGAGAGCAGGGGCCTCTGTGGGGCATGCAGGAGCATCTGCTGCACAGTATGGAGCATCCGAAGCCAGTCTGCTACCCAGCTCCACCCTGGGTGTGTTTGCTCAGCAGCAGGGCCCCACCAAGGGATGCTGCACTAGTGTCCACCCCTGGCTCACCACCCAGCTCTGCACCAGGTGTGTCCCCTCAGCAGTGGGGGCCCACCAGGTGTGTGCGATCGTGGGCCCTCTGGTGGGAAACGTCCAGGCCTGCACTCACCAGCCCTCCCACCCCTCAGTGCATGAACCCTGAAGAGGCTGTGGGCAGCCTGAAAATGGCCCTCAGCCCCTCACCCAGGCTGGCCAGGCATGCCAGCAGGTGGACATCCTCCCCCTAAGGTGTCCCAGACTGCAAGAGGGCACAGGCCGGGCTGAGGGACCGCCCCCCCCCCCCAGTGCACAAATTTTTGTGCACTGAGCCCCTAGTAGACTGATAAACAGAAAAGTGGATGAAATTAACTTTGTGCTACGACAGGATTAATAAAAACACTGGACGCATCAGGGATATTACTAAAGAGTTCCTCAAGGAGCCAATACAAGTTGAGTTCTGAGTTATCGGGGTGTAACTTAGTACAGAGTAAATTACCTACAGCTTGTTAAAATGTAGATCCTGATTCAGAAAATCTGGGATGGTGCATGAGAGTCTGCCTTCTAATGAGCCCAAAGATGAGGCCCATGCTGATTTTTCAAGTACCACACTTTGAGTAGCAGGGATTTTTGGAGGAGAGGGATAATTGAAAACTATAGTTTCCATTAGCACTTCATCCTCTGTAGCTGCAAGCTTTATAGATCTTGGGTCCCTATCTCTTCTGCTACTGGTAGATATGTGCTCCTATAGAGTTTAACAGCAAAACTTCAAGTAAGCACATTTAAATCTTTTTGTAAGAAGGAAAATCATGACTGGTTAATTTTAGAATTAAAAAAAAAAGAGAGAGACATTGGTAATCTGTAATCTTTTAACAACTCATGTCACTTTCAAATTGGGAATGGGTTCCAAGAATCATACATGCAGAGGTCCTGAACTATGTTGCTTTCCCCATAGCCCCAGGTACCAGGCTGTGGTGAAATGAGAACACACCTCACTGCTTTAACATGGCCTGTTATTTGATTTTCTATCAAGGTAGAAGACACAGCCTATATAGTATGAACATTGGTATTTTCTCACACTTTGAGGAAGGCCTCTTTTATGTCCCTAACATTTCTCTCTGAAATCTTAATTTAACACATGTGTTAATAGGCTATGTTAAACACTAAAGAAATAAACAAAAAGCTTCCATAAACAACCAGCATATACACAAACAAATAAATTTTCATAATAATTTTATTTAGTATGGAAATGCTTAATATTGGCTTGTTTAAAGTCCCGAAATAAAAATATTAACAGTGACTCACTTAAAACAACATGTGATACTTTGTAACAGATAAAAAAATTAATTCTATTACAAATATGTGATGTAGGTAGTCTTTAAAATCCATAGTAAATGTAGAATAAAAAGGAACAGTGATTTCTAAGATAGGCGCTATAGGATAGTACACTGATTATAGAGTTTGCCAAATAAAGATCCAGCCCATGTTTGTATTTAGTCCTTAAAATAAGCACCACAACATTTTTGTTCTCTCTTACTGATTTATAGCTTCATGAATTTACGTGATCTTATCATAGGTTATTCATTTCAATTTTATTACTCAGTATTCACACTCAAGATACCAATGTCTAGACAGGTCTTATCAAATAGTGTATGTTTTTCGTAGTTCATATGCCCCAATTTTAGAAGTGTATTTATTTTAAAGATTAAGATTTTTACTTTAATTTACCCCAAGCCTATTTTCACCCACATAGAGCCTTCCAGTTTTCTTTACTGACAGCAAAGGGTACCTTGATTGATAGAGTTCAATTGCTGGATTGAAATAGTGCAGCTGGCTTTTATCTCACATGAGTATGTCTTTTTATTAGTTTTACCTATTACATGAGAAAGAATGTGACAAAAAATATAATGATCTTAGATATCCCATCTGGGCTCATAATACTGTCTAGATTATAGAATATTGACTTTGTAGGAGAGAATGAGAATTCTAAGAGTTACAATGGAGATATGAGTAAAAGTATAAAGTGAGTTGAGTATAAACATGCTACTCACTAATTTTAAACAAGATCAGTGTGACAGGAAATCATGCACTTGACCATATGTGCTAATAAAAGATTAAAATGTGTTAACATTATCCTAATATATAAAAACCCAGGGTCCATAACATCCAAAACAACCAAAGGTTCAACCTATTGGAAGTCAATGCAGGGTTGCCATGGTGACCGAGCACTGACTGCCATCATTGAGGGCCCCCCAACCCAGCATTGACTGCTGAGGGGACTGTGGATCAGGTCCAAAGAGAAACCTGGAGAGAAAAGCAGGGTCTGATTCACAGCCTCCGTGGTAGCACTTGCCTTTTTCGTTCACTCCGGGCCTGGCCAGCAGCTGTGCCTCTCTTTCTCTCTGGCCTCTGCTGGAGCTGCTGATCAGCCCCGCATCTCTGGTCAGGCCCATTGATAGGCTAGGCCACGCTGACTGGCATAGAAACTGACCAATCAGAACCAAATCTGGGTGAACTGCAAAGGCAAAACCTAAGGTGGAGGCTGAGGAGGGTTTTTAAGGGCAACAGCTGTTTGGTGTAAGGTATAAGAAAGCAGTTCAATTTTTTAATGACCAGTTTGGTAGTATAGTGCATATGTCTGGCTATCAGTCCAGTTATAGGGATTATGTGAGCAGTGATCAGGCTGGCAGGGGAGGGCAGTTGAGGGCAATATCAGGCTGGTAGGGAGGAAAGTTGGGGGCAAGATCAGGCTGGCAGGAGAGAGCAGTTGGGGGCAAGATCAGGCTGGCAGTGGAGGGCAGTTAGGGGCAATCTTGCAGGCAGGCAGAGAGGTTAGGGGTGATCAGGCAGGCAGGCAGAGAGGTTAGGGGTGATCAGGCAGGCAGGCAGGTGAGTAGTTAGGAGCCAGCAGTATCAGATTGTGACAGGTATGTCGGACCATGGTCAGACATCCCCCAAGGGGTCCCTGATTGGAGAGGGTGCAGGCTAGCCTGAGGGAACCCCCCTCCATGCATGAATTTCATTCACCAGGCCACTCATTTATACTTATAAAAGTCTTTAAACTTGATGTAATCATAATACCTCCAGCAGTTTTTACAAAATAGAAAGAGAAAGTCACAAAGTAACTCTTAAACCAGTTACCTAGATCCCAGTCTGGAAATTCACATAACAGAAGTCTGATCACATTCATATTCCGCAATCTAATGATAATAAATACATGCTAATTAAGCTGAGAAGCAGAAAAAAGAGGGTTGACAAGCTACTATGCAGTATAGGAGTTAAAAATATAATATTTTATGACAAACTGTTTGGTTCACATCCACAGTCTGCTACTTGCTAGCTATGTGAGCTCTCTTGAAGAATTTGCTTGAGCTTTCTCAAGTTTAAAGTCTCAGTTTAAAGTGATCATAGAAATATTAAACTTATAAAACTTTCAGGAAACATTAGATAGTGTTATCAAAGTAACAAGTACATTCTGATTCTTGGTAAATAATAACTGCTTTCCTAAAAAACATACTTGTTACCTGTATAGGATTTTTTAAGGTATATTATAGCACCTGGAATTTCCTTGAGTCTATGGAATTACCTGTGATAGTTGCTCATTTTTATGATGTACAAGGATCTGGAGATCTATGTGCATCATCCATTACTAAAATATAATGATGGTTAAGATGTTAAAATCAGAGTGGAGACTTACCTATGACTTGACTTGAGCTGGATGACCTTAAAAAAGTAACTAAACTTATTTAGAAGCTTTTTTTTTTCAGAACCAGAATGAAGTTACCAGTTTTTCCTACCTCATGGGATTATTGGAATAATTTAATGGGAGAATATTATAAAGCATCTGCACAATTCTTGGGATATGTAAAGCTAGTCAATAATATAAGTAGAACTCTAGTCTTCAATGTTTAAGATTTAGTGGTTAGGATAAAAAGTGATCTATATTTTTCCAAGCAAACTGAGAGAACAGGTAATGAATCAAAAAAATCCAACAGGACAAAAATAGGCAGAACTGCCTGTCTTGCTCATAAATTTTTTTAAAAATGTCAATTATAATGAAACTTTTATGAGCAAGGTATTTTTCTATTTCTTGATGGCTCTTTCAAGGGTTATATATATATATATGTACCAGAGGCCTGGTGCACAAATTCATGCACAGGTGAGGTCCCTAGTCCTGGCCAGCAATCAGGGCAAATTGGGCCATCTCACCAAGTTCTGATTGGAGCTGGCCAGCCTAGAGGAGAGACCATGGTGGGCTGGCTGGCTGGGAGGAGGGAACCACGGGAGGTTCACCAGCCACAGAGAGTTGACTGTGGGAGCATACTGACCACCAGCAATCAGCTCCTGCATTAAGTGTCTGCCCCCTGGTGGTCAGTGCACATCATAGCAACCAGTTGACCCATCATTTGGTCACTTAGGCTTTTATATATATAGATATACACAGTTATATAACAGGGTGGTAGTACTAGTAGTATTGAAGTACAGAGGAAGGAGAAAAATAATGGTCTAGAGGAGCTTGAAAACTTTTCATTAATGTTACTTATGGTTGTTGAAGTATCCATAATTTCTAAAAAAAATTCAAAGGCACAAGCACAACTTGGGGAAAAAAGGATATGTTCAAATAATATTAGTAAAATATTTGATTGGTATAGAGATTTTTAAAAAATGTAAATGGTTAAAAATAAACTGAGCTGGATATTATAGTATATTACTTAATACATAAATATTATCATTGTAAGTTTAAACTTCCTGTCTTCACTGCTGGTAAGTCCTTGAGAGGAGAGATTCTGCCATTCATCTCATCATCCAGATGCCTTGCACAGTGCCTGCTTTCCTTAACCATTTATTTGCTGTTTCTTTATTCCAATTTATCCTTAAGGTAGGTGCCTGTGCTAATGACATTGCAGACTCAAAGGATGAAGACAAATAAATAAGTATAATACCAAATGGTATGTGCTATGGCAGGGGACATACAGGGTTCAGTTGGAAATAATATTAGTGGGGCTTCTTTTGGAAAATTTCCTTAAATAAAGTGCATTTAAGGTGAGACATACATGCTAACTAGAAGATTACCAGGCAGAGTGGTGGGAAAGAATGCCCATAAAGAGAAATAACATGTAAAAAAGATTCTAAATTGAGAAAGAGCACAGAATAATCAAGGACTTAACTAAGGGAAGTTTGGCTTGACCGAAACATAGATTATGAAGAAGAGAAAAAGAGCTAGAAAAGCTCATATACCATGTTAAGAAATGTAGAAAGTGTTTTAAGGGTTTTAAGGAATCATGCCCCATTTCATCATTTTTCTTTTAAACCCAGGTCCTCCTAGGAGTCTCTTCCTTTGCCTGATTTTCTTCTAAAGCCTTTCCCTCTAATATATTGTAACTGTGAAGATAATAGCTTTTAGAGAGTTATGTGAGTCCTTACTGTGAATTATTGAAGTGGAGAGTGGTTTTGAAAAGCTCCCAAACTTGCAGTTAGTGTCAGAGTGAGCGTGGTCCTATGGAGGAGTGCCCTCAACCTTCACAGCCTGGATAACTCTAGAAGCAAAATGGTTCTTGTAAGGCAATGGTCAGGGCAGATAGACATCCTTATGATAAACTTGGCGTTTTAAAATGTGTGTGTTTTAACTCCGGGGAAGTTGTTTAAGCTCTTGGGTTTCAATTTCAGTATCTGTAATTTTAAAATAGCACTAGGGTACCTCATAAGGTTATTTTAAAGAATATATATTAAGAAATGACTGATTGTCCTAATTATAGAGTAACTAGGTACCATATGATAAGAAATATAATAATGCTATTTATTTCAAATGTGTGACCCTAAGAATTGGTACTTAAAATTTAATGATCATAATAACTTTTATATAGCTTTGTAATTTAGATGGACCTTCCTTTAGTGAGAGTAAAATTTCCAGTTTGCTATGAATTTAATCCATTTAATCCACTTACAGAATCATAGGTTATTGAAATGTCATCTATCTTCTTCCCCTCTGGCAATGGTTATATGTAAAATATATTCAAAAGAGAATGGATACCATCTAATCTAATAAAAGAGTGATATGCAAATTAACATCACTCTGAGCCATGCCCACCAGCCAAGCCACATCCACCAGCCAATCAGAGAGGCTGTATGCAAATCAACCAAGCCAAGATGGCGGCTGGCAGCCATGGAGCTAGAGCAAATAGGAGGCTTCCATTGCACCAGCAATGGAGTTGAAACTGCCTGCCTAGGCCAGCCAGGCCTCTGCTCAAGGCAACAATGTTTCAATTATAGAAGCCACAGAGCTGAAGCAAACAGGAGGCTTCATTGCCTGCCTAGGCCTCCACTCAAGGCAAAAAATTTCCATTATAAAAGATGCATAAACCCCAGAAACCTGATTCCAGCCAGCCTCGCTGGGATGTTGGACAGCCTGAAAACGGCCCTCAGCCCCTCACTCAGGCTGGCCACACCCCTATGGGTGAGGGTCTTCACTGGGGGGGCTTGGCCAGCTTGCAAACAGCCATCAGCCTCACATCCAGGCTGGTCAGGCATGCCAGCAGGTGGACATCCCTTGAGGGGTCTCAGACTTTGAGAGGACACAGGCTGGGCTGAGGGACACCCCCCCAAGTGCACAAATTTTTGTGCACCAGGCCCCTAGTTTTTATATATTTCCAAATAAATAAAATCTATCTGATAAAATTCATTCTATAAGTAAACGACATTTAACATCCCTGTGCCTACAACCAAATTGTTAAAAAAAAATGAGTAATAATAATACCCATATCATATGGTTTCATCAGAATGTTTAGTTAGTGGGCCCAATACTTCAATGTTTTTAAAGCTTCATAGGTAATTCAGTAGGCAGCATGGCTTTGGAGTACACTCCACATACCAACAGATGTTCAAAGACTCAGAGAGTCCCCAGGTCATTTGAGCAAATTCATACAAATTTTAACATTTATTTGACTTGCCTTTTAGTCAATTGAGGTTATATTTTGGGCTGGGGCCAGATCTGAATATAGGAAAGCACTTCTCTGGAACTCACTCTATGAAATGGGATTCTAACTGAGTAAGCTGAAGCCAATCAATAGCATTACATGATGTTTGAAAAAAGATTATGCTACTGGAAGAAACTCTTAATAAAATTGAGTCAGAGAATAAGAATCTTTCAATGTTTTATTATTCTCCAAGTGAAAAAAGGGTCTTAGAATCATTGGTATAAATGGGGGATAGATGTTGTTGTAGAGGAAGGGGTTTTATGTAGCTTAGAACTATTATTTATTCTTTTTTTTTTAAATCTACTTAGTTATATTATAATCTATTAGGCCTTCTTTGTGATCACTTATTTAACTTCACAGAGATTTTAATATTAAGTCAAGGTATGCCAGAGATACAAGATTTTTCTGTACATATGTTTATATAAATAATGCACTAGCATCCAGTTTTATATGTTGAACTCTTAAAAGGTAATGCTTATAATAACAGAATCAATTATATGGAATAAACCTAGGGACTATACCCAGAGCCATATTGATACCAAGATGCTGTTTCCCTTGTGAAGCCCTTGTGAAGTGTGGTAACTCAGCCCTACCTTCCAAATTATCTCTACATAACTCTTGATAAAGGCAAACTGGAGATATCTAATTCTACAGTATAGAGTGTCTCAATGTATTTCCAAGTGTATATAACATCTCTATGAGGCATACTTTATTCTTATTTTTCAAATAAAAAAACTGATACCTACAAAAATTAAAGGACTTGCCACCATGACAAAACAAGTGGCCAATTTGGGTCTGTAATAGCTTACTTCTTGAACAGTGCTATTGCCCCAGGGATATGTCAAGGTTATTCATTACAGAGATACATTGACATGGAAGCTTGCTCGTTTCAATATACTTCACACTTGCAGATGTGTGAGTAGTCTACAAAAGTTTTTAGGATCCCATACTTTCCATACTTAGTAGCTTAATCATCAGGCCTCTGTGAAATAATAAATTAGTAGCCTAAGAAAATAGACCATTTCTGGAAAAACAATTAAAATTCTTACCTATTTGAAGTCTGATATATTTGGGGAGATTAGTTTGTGCTAATTTGCTGAATATAAAGAGGAAAAAAACAAAAACAAAAACAGCTACACCCATTATAAAACCAAATCAAAAAGTCATATACATAAACATAACAAAAATAAAAATCCACTACTGGAGAGTTTGAAAATAAAGTTGTCAGCAACTCCTAGGAAAATTTAAGTCCAACAATCTCTCATAAGTAGGAGAAAAATATTGTGTCAATTAAGCTTTTCTCATCCCTTTAAATATTTGGTGTTTGAAATATAATAAACATTTAGGAATAATAGCAATGCAAAGATTAGACATGTTAACTAAAAACAAAACAAAACAACACCTCAATTTACTCATAAACAAAAATATAATTAGAACTTTTGTTGAGGTATACAGAGTCACTTGGGTACCCAGAATATTTTATTTCTTCAATATACCCTCCAAAATTCCTCCATACTTCCAACTCTCTTTTTCCTAACTGTTCATTTTGGTCATATAATGTATTAATGATATTGAAAATATAGGAGAGTCCTACTGTTATCATAAAAGCCTTTTCCTTTTTAATATCACATGCTGATATACAGCATTTGTTTCCTTTGCTGCCTACTCTTCTTCAAAGCGTTTACAACCAAACCAAAATGTTTAAAACTAAATGTTAAATCTGTTTGGATTGATTGTATTACATGACTGAAACACTTCAGATTAAATGGCTTAGGTCTACCTAAAAAACTGACAGTTTATGAATTAAGAAAAAATACAATACAATACAGTATAATAACTCAATTTTTACCACCCACTTTATTTGAAGAAGCAGAAAGAGATGGACATATAATGAATGCCTAGAATTTAGTGGATGGTCTTTATTTTTCTAGTAATCAAAATGCCACCCAGAGATGTTTGCTAAGGAAAAAAAGTTCAACATGTTGTATACTCATCTCAATATCTATATAATAATTATAGGTCTACTAGTGACCCGGCATGTGAAATCATGCAGCCCTGCCCATCCACACATGCCCTGCCCACTTGCCCACCACCCCGCCTTGACACCCTAACCTCTCCATCTAGAGCTCCAGCTTGCCTGGCCCTGCCCCGACACCTCTGGCCTTCTCTGGCCCCTTCAAGCCCTGTCCTTAGATCCGAGAGTTGCCTCAGGCTGGTCCCGCCTCCTCCAGGTGCTTCCCAGTTTCCACCCTGTCTCTGGAGCAATGCGGTGGCTCCACCCTATCATGACACTTGAGGAGAGCACGGAAGCCTCCTGCCTGCTGCAGAGTTTCGAGCGCCGCTTCCTGGGGGAAGCCATGCTGCACTTTTTCCCCTGGCAGGTGGGCAGTGGGCACAGTGAGTGTGAGCAGTGGGTGGTGAAGGACTGGTGAGGGGGGCACTGCAGGCTCTCACCCCTGCCCTCCCTGAGATGGGATGGCCCAGCCTCCTCCAGGCGTCTCCCTGCTTCTACCCAGTCTCTGGAGCAACACAGCAGCTCCACCCTGCTGTGCACACAGCCTCCTGCTGAATGGTCGTTATGGTGTGAGGGCATCACGACCATTAGCATATTTGCTCTTTTATTATATAGGATTTTTTTTTACTTTATTTATTTATTTATTTTAATATATTTTATTGATTTTTTACAGAGAGGAAGGGAGAGGGATAGAGAGTTAGAAACATCGATGAGAGAGAAACATCAATCAGCTGCCTCCTGCACACCCCCCACTGGGGATGTGCCCGTAACCAAGGTACATGCCCTTGACCAGAATAGAACCCATGACCCTTCAGTCCCCAGGCCAACTCTCTATCCACTGAGCCAAACTGGTCAGGGCTATATAGGATATTTTTAGAAGTGAAGGCTTAAAAGTGGAACTACATGTTTTTTACAATAGATATTGACATTTTTTTGGAACACAAGAGGTAGTAGACATGGCAGTTTTGGCTGCCAAGGATACGTATATGTATATTCCCCTTTACTTTGATAACCTTTTTAACTGGCAAGGTCCCTTTCTTCAGGAACAGGTGACTTTTGTGTGACTCCTCAATTAGCCCATGTGATCAGGACCTAAACTAATTAGCATATGGCATTCCTCTAATCATAGTGATTGACAGGAATGCAAACATGAACCAGTGCAAAGAGGACTTGGACCTGAGAAACCTTGACCTTTGTGAGGCTGGGGTCCAAGAACAGACCCAGCACAGAAAAATTCAGAGATAAATTGGCCTTTGGTAACAACTTTTGAATCCAAACACACCTCTGGATTTCTGACAGCTTGTCAAAAAATTATCTTTCAAGCTTAAAACAGTTTGCGCTCACTTTTCTTACAAGCCAGCTAATTCTTATAGCAAAAATTATGAGTAGAGTCACATGTATATCTTGATTCTTCAGCTCCACAGATCATCCCAAGCCTTTATTTGTGTCAATATCTATTATAATTTTTAAATTTTCAATGACACATTATAATGGATTCAGTGATTTTTGTATTTGTTAATTTATTGAGATAATATAAGATAGTTGGTAATGTTATTACCAACATTGAAATATATTTTACTGAGCCTGAAAACCACTTAATGAGGTTAACATGTACTGTTGATATTACACAAATTGATTAAAAAATTGATTTGGGGAAAAAAAGTAGCCAAATTTTAAATTTATAGAGTATCCTTCCACAATTCCGGCTTGTAGCATATTCAACATAGAGTATGCCAAATAGTTTGTTGCTTTTGAAAAAAATTTCAGTAACTCAGTATATCTTTCTCTGACGTAGATCTGTATAGAAACTTTTTACCAAATAATCTTATTTTGTCCCATAAAATTAAGACAATGATTTTTATTGATTATATATGTTCTGGAAACTTTCACATGTATATACTTAAACTTCCCTAAAACCTTCCCTAAAGAGAATTTGAGATACTGTAAATCCTATTATCATTCCAAGATATCTAATTATGAGGATCAAAACTAAAAACTTGGAGAGACAAGTCCTCTCAAGAACAGCTAACTTCACGTTGATATCCCTGAACTGATATTAACACCAACAGCCATCAAGATACCTGGGGTTGCAAGCTGGATGCATCACACTGGAGTCAAACTTTGTGTGCTAGAAGATCCAGTACCTGTTCAACATACAGATAACTCCTGGGAGTCAGATGGAAACTTCAAACTTCTCTTTAAACTGACTGCCCAAGTTAAGTTACAAGCTCTATACTCCAGAAATACCATTCCCTGTCAATACTGACCCCTGCTGACTTTAACCACCATACAACTTCCTTCTATGCCAGGCCTTATACTCCCACTGAGAGAAAACTCCACCCCTCTCCAGGAGGAGGTAGCGACAGAAGAGACTCTACAGCCCTTTTTCCTTAAAGAATTCAGAACAAGAACCCTTGATGGGGAGAAATGTAGTGAAGAATAGGCCAGGTGCAGAGGATTACTAGGGTACGAGCATGGCCATTGCCTTAAAGTGGAAGATGATGACTAAGTTTCAGTTGTGTTTTAGGTCCTGGCCCAGAGAAGCAGCAAACTCAGAGGGAGTGATGCCACGGCTGATAATAGGACCAGCTGCATTGACGAATGCTACTCTGGAACCACCCAATCAGTGGAGACTAGAGAGAGCATACCTCCTATGACCTAGGTGAGTGCTCTATTGGAGAGCATTATGCTAAGTGAAATAAACCAGTTAGAGAAAGACAAGTACTGTATAATATCAGTCACAAGTGAATCTAATGAACAAAGTAAACTTAGAAAGAAAATAGAAACAAACTCATAGTCAGAGAACAAACTGACGCTTGTGAGAAGGGAGGGGTTTGTGGGCTGAGTTGAGTGGAAGGGGTGTGGGGGAGGTAGAATACAGTATAGAAGGGATCATTATGATGGAAGGAGACTTGACTTGGCATGATGAACACACAATACAACATATAGTTGATGTATTATAGAACTATGCAACTGAAACCTATATAATTTTTATTAACTAATATCAACCCAATAAATTAAAAAAACAAGAACAATAAACTAACCAGGTAATAACAACAACAACAACAACAAAAAAAAACAGTTCAAAGCTAATTAATAGAACTCTGAATTGAGAATTTGTTTTCCACCATATGGCATTATTCTGCCATACATTGAAGTCTTGGCTATAACCATAAGTAAGATACTGTCAAGATTTTTCAGCTGTTTTCATTGTCTTTGACTTAGCTGGTTTGTTGGTTTATTATTCATCTATAAATTAGCTCCTCTAAATATCAGAAAATACGGATATCAATAATTTCTCTTTGTTTTATTTTTAAAATTTCCACAAAAGGATTCTAATTGACTTATTCCTCATTAGTTGCTGTCTTCTCTTATCACAGGTAGAGGTAGAATTGGATGTGGTTAATAGAGGAAGTACTTTTCTAAAATAAAGGGAGTCATGGAAACTTTATGAAGAATATTAGGGTACTAGATAGACAAATATAATAGTCACTATAATCTCAATTTATTATAACACTGAGGCCCAGTGCACGAAATTCATGCCTTCAACAGGGGTCGGGGGGGATGGTCCCTCAGCCTGTCCTGCACCCTCTTAAAGTCCGGGAGCTCTCGGGGGAGGGTTGACTGATGGCTAAGCCAGCAGTCAGATATCCTTAGCGCTAGCATGGAAACAGGAGAGGCTCACACCACTGCTGCTGCACTCGCCAGCTGTGAGCTGAGCACTGACCACCCGGGGGCAGCCCCTGCACTGAGTGTCTGCCCCCTGGTGGTCAGTGCATGTCATAGCAACCGGTCATTCTGCCATTCGGTCAATTTGCATATTAGCCTTTTATTATATAGGATTAAAGGTTGTCTGGAAGCACTGAGACTCAAGAAGTAAAATCCAAGCATTTGGCATCATTTTCATTTTTTACTTTAGCAAATACAGTAGTTAAGAAAATGAGGTCTGTAATTAAAAGCAGTCCTTCTTCTTAGTACTCATTTTGGACCTGAAAAATGAAGATATTATTAGTTTATGCCTCATAGTTTTTTTGTAAAGATTAAGTTCAATAATCTGCTTAAAGCATTTAACATAGTGCCTAACACATAGTGAACTATACCCTTCATTCACTAAGCAAGTTCACAGAGATCAAGTGTTTCATTCACAAAGTTCAAGTTATGGAAGTGGCACCTGGAGATAATACTAAAGAATTAAAAATATTTAAAAATGAACAAAAGAAACCACTAGACAAATCTCTTTATGTCTCTGCCCTTGCCTTTCACACATACTAATAGATGCACACACACCACACACACATACATACACACTCTAAAAGGGAAGAAAGAATAAAGAACAGGTTTTAAACTTCATGACAAGAGGTAGTTACCATGTTTTCTTAACTTTCTTGAGTAAAACAAAGCAGTGTAAATTATAAAGAGAGAAATAAAATATTTATGGAAAACATTGATGCCCTAGATTCTATGAAAAGTATTATGATGTTTGAAATTTAAAAGCAATGGAAAGGAGACAATATTAAAATAAGCCTTATTTCCACATTTGGCTTTTGTCCCATTATTTCATTTCACCTTCTTTGGATGAAAACAGGATCTCGCTCTTCATTAGGTCTCTTGGAGAGCATGACATTCATTTAGAAGCCTGGGTGAGTCCTGCTCATCCTCTTTCTGATTCACAGGCCTCATCTGAAAGTTATTCTAGTCTTTAATCTCTGTCTTTTACCAGTGTTTTTCTTCCAAAAAGCATTTGGCTGCACATGGACATTCTGGGCTTTAATCACGTTATTTATCTTACTGGGTAGGCCTTTGTGTTTACACACAGGTTGTCCCAATACTTGTATACACAATTGTACAGCTGATAGCTCAATCCATTCTTTTTCTTTCCAGCCAGACTAAGTTTTGAACAAAGGAAACTCCTAAAATGCTATTGGAAGTTTGAAAACACAGCTGAAGCACAAACACTGACTTTATAAGCATGCAAAGTGTGTGCATACACCCTATAGAAAACATAAAAGGTTTTTGCTTATTTGCTATTCTCATCGTAGGTGTCTTTGCAGCACAGAAAGGTATACAGATGATGCTTTTCTTCTTTATTATCTTTTTTCTCAGTTCTCACTTAACTTTGATAATTCCAAACTAAATTCCAGACCTTCAAGCAAACATCTCCAGATCACTAATCTTACCTTTATATAATTTCACCATTCTTGGAGATTCTTTAGGAAGATTGGTGGATGGGTATATTGTAGGTTTTTACCAAGATTTTATAAATTGAGTTGGGTACTTTTCAAAACTAAAACATAAGCTAAATAGTTATATTCATGAGTATTTCTTTTCTGAGATGTAATCTATTTTCTTATTTTTTTAGGCTTGTGAAAAGAATTGATAATTCTGCTATAAAAATCAAGTTAAAATAGCTTTATGTACAAGTTTATATTGTAGATGATACATATATGCATGCACATATACACCAGAGTTTGAGTGCTAAATTAGATTAAAATAGATTATACTGTTTAAAAACATCAATATCTTTGATAAAAGTAGAAGCAAATATCATTAACAAAATGTTAGCAAATCAGCAGTACATTAAAAGGATCATACAGCTCAGTGGTTCAGTATTGGCATATGAACCAGAAGATTTGATTCCTGGTCAAGGCACATGACATGGTTGTGGGCTCAATCCCCAGTAAGGAGCATGCAGGAGGCAGTTGATCAATGATTCTCTCTTATCATTGATGTTTCTATCTCCCTCTCCCTCTCACTTTCCCTTCCTCTCTGAAATCAACAAAAATATCTACCATAAAAATATTAGAAGAATCCATAGGCAGCATAATATCAGGCATATGTCATAGTAATATCTTTACTGATATTGCTCCTAGGATAATGGAAACTAAGGAGAAAATAAACAAATAGGACTGTATCAAAATAAAATGCTTCTGCACAGCAAAAGAAACCATCAACAAAACAATAAGAAAGCCCACTGCATGGGAGAACATATTAGCTAATGTTATATCTGATAAGGGTTTAATCTCCAAAATTTATAGGGAACTCATACATCTTATCAAAAGGAAGATAAGTAATCCAATCAAAAAATGGAAAAAGAACCCAAACAGACCCTTTTCTAAAATGGACATACAGAAGACCAAGAGATATATAAAAACATGCTCAAAGTCACTAATCATCTGAGAGATGCAAATCAAAATGACAATTAGGTAACATCTCATTCCTGTCAGAATGCCTATCACCAATAAATCAACAAATGACAAGTGCTGGTGAGGATATGGAGAAAAAGAACCCTTGTGCACTGCTGGTGGGAATTCAGACTGCTATGGAAAATATATGGAGTTTCCTCAAAAAATTAAAAATGGAACTCCAAGTTGACCTAGTAATCCTATTTTTAGGAATATATGCCAAGAAATAAAAAACACCAATCAGAAAGGACATATGTACCCCTATGTTCCTAGCAGCATGATTTGTAAGAGCTAGGATTTGGAAACAGCCTAAATTCCCATCTGCAGATGAGTGGATTAAAAAACTGTGGTACATCTACACAATGGAATACTATGCTGTAGTAAAAAAGAAAGAGTTCTTACCATTTGCAACGGCATGGATGGACCTGGTGAGAATTATTATGCTAAGCAAAATAAGCCAGTTGGAGAAAGAAGTATCACATGATCTCACTCATTTGTGGAATATAATAAACAAAAATAAATCCAGAGACACAGCAGCATCAAGCAGATTGTCAAACCTCAAAGGGAAGGCAAGTGAGGGGGGCAAAGGGGTATAAGAGATCAACCAAAGAACTTCTCTGCATGCATAATAGCAAAACCAATGGACACTGACAGTAGGGGGATGAGGGCATGTGCTGGGGGGGGGGTGGGAGTGGCTGGGGAGAGGTCGATAGGGGAAAAAGAGACATATGTAATACTTTAAATGATAAAGAGTCCAGCAGAACAACTGGGAATGACTGGTCACTATGACACACACTGGCCACCAGAGGGCAGATGCTCAATGCAGGAGCTGCCCCTGGTGGTCAGTGCACAGGGGGAGCTCTTCTCAGCCACAAGCCAGGCTGATGGCTGCAAGTACAGCGGAGGTGGTGGGAGCCTCTCCTGCCTCCTCAGCAGCACTAAGGATGTGTGACTGCAGCTTAGGCCTGATCCCCCTGGGGAGTGGGCATAAGCCAGCAGGTGGACATCCCCAGAGGGGTCCCAGACTGCGAGAGGGCACAGGCCAGGCTGAGGGACCTCCCTCCCCGAGTGCACAATTTTTTGTGCACCAGGCCTCTAGTATATACATATTTTTAAAAAGGATAATACACAATGATCAAGTAGAAATTTTTCAGGGGATGTAAGGATGATTGAACACATGCCAATCATCCAAAAGACTACATCACGTACAAAAATGAATAATAAAAATCACAAGATTATATCAATATATTCAGGAAAGCATTTGACAAAATTAAACATTCATTCATGATAAAAACTGCTCAACAAGTGCATATATAGGGAACTATGTCAACATAATAAAGGCCATATATGACTAGCCCAGAACTAACATCATACTCAGTTGTAAAAGTTTAAAGCTTTTTGTGTAAGATCAGGAACAAGACAAGGATTCCCATTCTGGCCACCGTTATGCAGCATAATGTTAGAAATCCTAGCAGAATATAGGCAGATTAAATGCAATTCTTATCAAACTTCCAATGTCGTTTTTCACTGAAAGAACAAACATTCTAAATTTGTGTGGAGAACAAAAGACCCCAAATAGCCAAAACAATACTGAAAAATAACAAAGATGGAAGCATCATGCTTTCTGATTTCAAGCTATATTACAAAGCTATAGTAATTCAAACAGAATTGCACTGACATAAAAACAGACAAAGATTAATGGAATAGAATGGAGAGACCATAAATAAACCCATATATGATTACTCAATTTAAGACAAAATAGCTAAGAAAATAAAATGGGAAAAGGACAGTCTCGTCAATAAATGATGTTGAGAAAACTGGACAACTATATTTAAAAGAATGAAACTGGATGACTACTTCACACCATTCATAAAAATTAACTCAAAATGTATTAAAGACTTGAATGTAAGACCTGAAGCCATAAAACTTCTGGAAGAAAACAGGTAGTAAACTCTTTGACATTGGTCTTGGCAATGACTTTTTGATCTCATTGCAAAAGCAAAATAAAAAAAAAATGGAAGTGCATCAAACTAAGAAGTTTCCCCATAGCAAAGGAAATCATTAACAAAATGAAAAAGCATATTACAAAGCCACAGTGCTCAAAACTGCCAATACTGGCACAAGAACAGACATATAGATCAATGGAATAGAATAGAGAACCCAGAAATTGACCCAAACCAATATGCTCAATTAATATTTGACAAAGGAGGCAAGAACATACAATGGAGTCAAGACAGTCTCTTCAATAAATAGTGCTGGGAAAATTGGACAGATATATGCAAAAAAATGAAACTAGACCATCAACTTACACCATACACAAAAATAAACTCAAAATGGATAAAGGAATTAAATGTAAGACGGGAAACCATAAAAATACTAGAAGAATTTAAAGGCAACAAAATCTCAGACATATGCCGAAGCAATTTCTTCACCGATACAGATCCAAGACATTGGAAACTAAAGAGAAGATAAACAAATGGGGCTACATCAAAATAAAAAGCTTTTTCACAGCAAAAGAAACCATCAACAAAACAACAAGAAAACCCACTGCATGGGAAAACATATTTGCCAATGTTATCACTGATAAGATTTTAATCTCCAATATTTATAAGGAACTCATACAACTTAACAAAAGGAAGATAAACAATCCAATCAAAAAATGGGCAAAGGACCTAAATATACACTTTTCAAAAGAGGACATTCAGAAAGCCAAGAGACATATGAAAACATGCTCAAAGTCACTAATTTTCCCAGAGATGCAAATCAAAACAACAATGAGGTATCATCTCACACCTGTCAGAATCGCTGTCATCAACAAATCAACAAACGCAAGTGCTAGAGAGGATGCGGAAAAAAAGGATCTCTCCTGCACTGCTGGTGGGAATGCAGATTGGTACAGCCACTATGGAGGACAGTATGGAGTTTCCTCAAAAAATTAAAAATGCAACTCCCATTTGACCCTGCGATCCCACTTCTAGGAATATATCCCAAGAAATCAGAAACACCAACCAGAAAGGATATATGCATCCCTATGTTCATAGCAGCACAATTTACCATAGCTAAGATTTGGAAACAGCCTAAGTGCCCATCAGCAGATGAATGGATTAGAAAGCTGTGGTACATCTACACAATGGAATACTATGCTGCTGTAAAAAAGAAGGGATTCCCACCATTTGTAGCAGCATGGATGGAGCTGGAGAGCATTATGCTAAGTGAAATAAGCCAGTCAATGAAAGAAAAATACCACATGATCTCACTTATTTATGGATAATAAAGACCATATAAATTGATGAATATAAACAGATACAGAGGCAGAACAGCATTGAATTGACTGTCAAACTATAGCTGGAAGGGTTGGGAGGGTTGGGGGGAGTTAATCGATCAACTGAAAGACTTGCATGCATGCATATAAGCATAATCAATGGACACAAGACACTGGAGGGTAGGGGAGGAGGGGGGAAGGTCAAGGGGAAAAAAGGGAAACTAATTTAACCCTCTTTGTAATACTTAAAGTAATAAAACAAAATAAAAGAAAGTAAAAAAAATGAAAAAGCAACATACTAAATAAAAAACATTTATAAATCAAAAATCTGATAAGGGGTTAATAAACAAAATATATAAGGAACCCATACTAGTAATTAGTAAAATAGCAAACAATATGACTAAAAATGGGCATAGGATTTGAATAGACAGTTATCCAAAGAAGACATACAGATGACCTACAGTTCATTATTACAATCATCAGGGAAATGAAAATTAGAACCACAATGAGCTATCACCTTATGCCTGTTAGAATGGCTATCAAAAAACAAAAACAAAAACAAAAAAACAACAAGAAATAACAAGTGTTGACGAGTATGGGGAGAAAGGGCAACCTTAATGCATTGTTGGTGTGAGTGTATATTTGTGGAGCCATCATGGAAATACAGTATGGAGGTTCTTCAAAACATTAAAAATAATGCTACCAAATGATCCAGCAATTTCACTTCTGGATATGTATCTCGAGGAAATGGAAACACTCACTCTAAAAGATATCTGAACCTCTCTATGTTTATTGCAACATCATTTAAAATAGCCAAAACATGGAAACAACATGAAATGTCACCAATGAATAAATGGATGAAGAACAAGAAAATATCACACTCATACATGCACACATACACTGGAATATTATTCAGCCATAAAAACAAAACAAAACAACAACAACAAAAAACCAGAAACCCTGCTATTTGTAACAACTTGGATGGATGTTGAGAAAATTTTGCTAAGTGAAAATAAGTCAGAAAGAGAAAGACAAATCTTCTATAATAAAAGAGAAACATGCAAATGTGACCGTTACCACCAACCAATCAGAACAGCTGTATGCAAATTAACCCAGCCAAGATGGAGGCCAACAGCCATGGAACTAGAGCAAACCAAAGGGTTCTGTTGCAACTGCCTGCCTATGCTGGCAGTTGGAAGTGGCACCAGGGCACCAGGGCACCAGGAAGTGGGAAAGCAAGGTGGCGGGCCGGGGAGCGGGTAAGAGGTGGCAGGGGGTCGGCGGCCTGCTTGGTGGGCTTCCTAGGCCCTTTGTGGGGCATCGGAGAGCGGGTAAGAGGTGGCAGGGGGTCGGCGACCTGCTTGGCAGCTGTCCAGGCCCTTTGCGGGGCATCGGGGAGCGGGAAAAAGGTGGCAGGGGGTCAGTGGCCTGCTTGGTGGGCTTCCCAGGCCC